>VYZQ01010987.1:793-11789 GCA_013400655.1 Mystacornis crossleyi
GCCCGGGAACGGCAGCGGCACGGGCAGGACTCTGGGCCCCGGGAACGGCACCGGCACCGGCCGGAGCCCCCGCCCCGCTCCCCCCACCGCAGAATGGCCCCGCGCCCACCAGCCCGCACTGACGACGCACAGCCCGTTAAGGTGGACAAATAATTTTATTCGTGCATGCAAATACATGTCAATACTGCAAACTTCTTCCATCGAGTCTCTCAAACACCGAACCGGGATGCTCTATCCGTGCCCAGCCAAAGCTACAACCTCTGCACGTCAGTGCTACAGCGACACACGGGCCCCGCCGGGGCCCCCCTACTCTAACACGAAGGGAAACATTACCATTGGGAATCAAAACCGAAATAAACGGAATAGAATTTACTCCCCCATATATCCCCATTTCATTTTACAGATTTTTTTTTCTTTAAATTATAGTTTTAAATAGAAGCTGAGAATGCGCCATAAAAATGAGCATTAAATCCATCGTAGCGATGGTGCCTGCTTTATACATGATGGGTGTACACCATCTTTTATTTCATTTACATTTCAATCGAACAATAGATTTGCAAAGAAAATGTCTAATACAGACGTAAAAATATTCACACTAGAGCTTCACAATCGGTTGTACAATTGACAAACAGGCCTCTTTTCCCAAACTTTCCAGCTAAGCAAATTTATAAAATGTAATCAATGCAACAAGAAAAAAAAATTTTCTTTAAAACTTCCAGGGAAAAGAATACGCAGTAAACAGTATCAATGCGACAGCAGATGCTGCAAGCTAACCACAATACTTCGGAGTGGCTGTACAGTGGGTATGTGCAGTACAAATCAAAGCCACGTGTGTTGTATCACAACTACTGTATAATGTACTTGTTTGCCCAGCTAAGAAAACGCATGCATTCCCATGCCTTGGGTAACGGAGATCTACTCTGGAGAAATCCATGGGCTATGTGCAAATGACCTTGGCTTTTGGCAGTAAGAAATGCAGCCAGGCTCTGCTTTATTTCAGCTTTTACAGCAAAATCTTGAGTGATTAAAAGCTTCCACAAGCATCCTTAAATAATGGGGTGTAGAGTTATGTTTGGGCATTGGGCACTTTGATTATTCAGATTTGTTTCATCTCATCAGTGACAGTTTTGGGGTTTTTTTTACCCCCGTGTCCTGCTCCCTTGCCAGCAAAGAGATGCAGGGGGATGACTACTGCAAAAGTCAGCTGTTCATTTATACTGGGAAATTGGGTCATTTAAAAAAGCACATTTATTGTGTTCTGCTTGCAGAAGAGGTCCCTCAGTGAGAGGGAACTTCCTAACAAAGGGATTAAACTACAACATAAAAATTGACTTTTACATCCTATAGATCATCTGATCATTTCTCATTTTGTTACACTCTCAAATTCAACACCTTCCTTTAATACCAGTCTACTAATTAATGAAAAGTCTGTTCACAAATATGATCAAGGAGCTGCTGGCATACACTGTTTATGTACAGCAACAGGTACAACTTGACAACTTGTGCTTTAAAAAAGCAAACAAAACCAATGTTTGGAACTACTCTGAGTTTAGATTGAGTTATTTTAAGCGTTCTTTCCTCAGCTGTTTCTGACCACTGTGCATTATTTTGTACCTCATCCAGCCTAGTACACTATTATACAAGAACAGCATTCAGCTCTTGAGTACAGGAGAAATTAAAATTTCAATTGAGTTATCAAAGCACTAAAACCTTCCAAATTAGACTTCTACAAAGAGCTTAATTAAGAGCTTATTTAACATAATCAGCTGTGTACAACTGTTTTCTTTTTCCTAAATCAAATGCCAAACTTCAGTGTCCCTGTACTAGACTACCAAGAACCAACGCCAGTTTGCTTTGCAAAGAGTCTAACCTTGCCTTTGAAGGGTCTAGTATACATTCTACAATGCAAAATCTGCATAAACACTAAGATTCATTTCTTGTCACCTGTTTACAGGAACAAAATATCAGTAGCAGGGCAAGCACTCTGCTCTAAGTATATGTTAAGAATGTACAGATAGTTACTTTCTCACACAAGCATTCTCCCAGCACAAGCATTAGTCTCTATTAAGACCTATGTGGGAAATGAGGCAAACCAAGGAATGAGTCCAGGTAGTGAGGCAACACAATTAACTTAGATACTAATAATTCCTGTCTCTCTTGCATGTGAAATCCCTGCTGTACCCCTAGTGGGGGAAAACAAACAAAAAAAAAAAATTAACCAAACCAAACCAACCCAAAATGCTCGTCCAAGCAAAGCAAAAGAGCCAATCTCTTTCCCCGATCTGCTACGGGCCTTCTTTTCTGACAGCACAGTAAGTTAGGCCAAAACCTAAATGGGCATCACTGCTATTGACACACAAAGGTAAGTCATTCTCTCTCAGTGTCAGAAAATAAGCCCTTCCACAGCCCAAAGGCACCTGATTTACAACTAACAAATGAATACATACTTGTTCGTAAAGGGTCAAGGGCTGAAACTTCAACAAAGAAGGAAGCCAGAGCCAGGTGTTCCCACCTGCAGCTTCTTCTCCCTGTCAGGGCACTGGAGGGCATTAGTTTCATGGCAAAAACCACACAGTCAGTGTTAAACTGTAAGACAAAGCTGGCATGCTGTTAAACCCCCAAATAATTCTTTTGCCTGTCGTTATAGGTTAAAAATTCAACTAGAAAACTCTAGCCTCAGTTGAGAACCAACTTTCCATATGAAGCGTATGGTCATCCTAGAGAACTGCTCTATCACGGGACCTCCTGCTGCAGACAAGAGTCTGGAGATACATTTGTTCTCAAATATGCCAAGACCTTGGCAGGATCGTGGCAGGCTTATGTCATTTCACTGGACAAACAGGCAAATGTGTGTAAGCAGCTTATCCCAACCCCCTCCAGCAGAGCACAACCAAGTTTTTAAAATTGCCATTTTAAAATTAAAAAGTTAAGGTAAATACACAATCAATTTATGTAGTATATATTCACCCTCAGATCATGCTGAAGATGTTCTGTGGAGTTCTGGTGCACAGAGGGCTCTTTCCCTGAGGGCAAATAAGGACTTCTCAAACCTTTATATTTTCTCTATTTTTGTAACAAAATAGCAATTTAAAATTTAAAAATCTTTTAAAAAAATTACATCACCTTCAACATGGAAGATCTCACTGTTTAAATATCCATGAAAGAGACATACTTGTTTGCATATCTGTTTTGGAATTACATTGTACAGCAAATAATAGTATCTCAGAAGCATTTCAAAAGTAATATAAATTCATATTTACAGAATGGTCTCGGTATAAAATATACAACAATCATATTTATGTCTAACATTCTAAGTTAAAGTTAACATCAATAGGAAATAAGTTAAGGTGACAAAGGTGGTCTGGTTCTTGTATCCATTCACTTCACGGAGCGAGTGAAACGAAGCGTCAGTCTAACCCTAGAGTGAGGTGGCACTGGCTGGAGAAGGTACAGCAACAGCCAAAGGAAACTAAGAAAAGACTACTTGACTGTTTTTCTACATACATTCCTTGACATTGGAGTAGTAAATAGATGTGTAAGATCTTCCATACTGACACCAGAATATCAAAACTAACCCTTGGATTTGCAGGTATATTTACAACATAATTATTTCATGGACAGGTTCATTAGGAGAGATATCAAACACCAATATTTACTTAGTCTAATCAGTAACCCTCAGGGAAATGCCAACCCCCACCCCCCAGAAGCGTGCACAAAACAGTTATCAAAATCTTACCCGACCACATAGCTGTGATTTTGTAAAATAACAACTCAGACGACCAGTAACATGATCCTCTTTAAGCATTTTGCTAGCAGGAAAAGCCCTTACATGCAGTACACCTGGTGAAAGATCAGCTTGGCTTAAAATATTCCAGTACAATTTTCAGAGTAAACAACTTCACAGAAGTTAATAAAAACATAAAAAAATGTAAAACTTGTCACAAAGAAAAGTAAGAGGACAAACAAGAAGATAGTAATCATCAGGAAGGAGAGTCCTGCTTTCTTAAAAGAAAAAAAAAAATGGATTTTTAAGCTTCTCAAAAAAATATGCCCAGGGCTCTACTTCATGTGTATTTATGAAAACCAATTTTCAGTTGACATGTCTAACACGATTCTCAGTCACCTCTTAACAGGGCATAAATTCATACAGTTTTGAGTAATCTGAAGGTCAGATAATGCTATCTCATTGTATTTTCAAGGTCTTTGAAAATAAGTTGCCACTGAATAAACAAAAATTAAACCTGAATACAAGATTATGATTAACAACATTTAACAAAGGTAATTACAACCACCTTAAATTCCCAATATTTAGTTTAAATTAAAAACAAAACAGTACAAAAAACAGCAATACCATCTTGTTAGTCAGTGCAAACACTAGATACAGGGTTTTCAAAGGAAAGCCAAGAGCACCTGATACTTTTTGCCAAGTCATCTGGATCCTATAATCTCCAAGTTGAGAACTATTAATGAAAAAAAGAAAAAGAAGAAGGAAAAAACCCCAAAATTGCTGTTACATTAGTGCATAACCTCTCAAAATCGTTGAAAATTGTTTCATGTATAGCTTGGGGAAATCAATATCTAGTACATTAGCCGGAGGACTTAGGCACTTGATTTATTTCTGATAACTTCACTTGGACAAGTAGCCTGTGTATGTGTATCTACAGGACTAAAGCAGAAACTGGGGGGAATGGAAACCAAAAGCTGCAGCAAAGCACTGCCCCACGGACCTGCAGATAACGCAGCAGTGCAAAGCTAACGGTGTGTTAACCCTGTAAAAGCCTCAAGTCCAAATCTCCACCTCTCAGTCTTCCAACAGGAAACAGTACTCCATGCAAAGTTCCACAACTAAAGAAAAAGCAGCTGCAACAAGACACAAGTTCTTCTCTCGTGAAACAAAATAGAGACAAATAAGTTAGTCTTCCTTTCACTAGATGTATCATCGTAGGATCCTGCTAGTTTAAATAACTGAGTTGTTAGTTTTCTACAGAAGCCATTTTCAACAAGAATGGCTCAGATACCGCACCGGATTGCTACAAACTCATAAAAAGCTGCTTTAAGCTTAAGTAAAACAATGTCCAAATTCCATTCATTTGTGGAAAGTGAACGCCTTACCCTACTAAAGTAAGTTTTTTTTTTTTCTTCAGAATGCTAATGCGAGAGGGGCTTGAAGTATCAAAGAGTCCACAGGAAATGCATGACCCCAATATTATTTTTTTTAAAAAAAATATACATTATATAATATATATTATATATATAAAAAGCTAGTGTAAATGCTTCCATGGTGTGGTCACAAGCTGGAAAGATGAATGCCTTTCAGCTGTTAACCATCCTGCCATTTGCAACAGGCTTTAAAAAGTCATTTTTATCCTCAGACATAATGTGAGCAGTTTTCAAAATGAGGCTGCCAACACTGACTGATGTGCTGATGGGCAGGCAGCTTGCATTGCTAACAGATGTTGTGATCGGCTGACTGAAGCAAGAAGTTACGGGCAGGATTGTTTTCTGCTCCTCCCTGAGGAGAAAAATAAGTTACACAAATATTAAACAAGGACATGCACAAGTATCCGGAACTGAATTGTGTGCATTAAATAAATACTGACATAAACTCATTTTTAGCAACAGGCTAAACATCCTCCTCTGGAATGGTACGCTTGAGATGTTAAAGTAGTCTGCCTCATTTTCAAAGGCTGCTTTACTTGTTAAAGACTACAGAACATATAAACCTAAAATAGTGTATTTCAAAATCTGCCTCTCCACGGAGATTTGTGCAAACAGTCTGCCTCTTAACCTTTTGAAGTTTTTCTTTATTTCTGTTAACTATAAAAATATTCTGCATTTTTTGCTTACTGACTGTGAAAGGTATTTTGAACAGCTGTGACACGTTTCAGTGTGTACGATTACAACGATGCATACGAACAATGGTACCAGCCTGGGACTTTTCAGCTTTGTGGCCTAATTCTACTTCTTAACAGGTTCTTCTCACTCCACCATGTATAAACAATGCAGATGTCTAATCCAAGTCTGAGCAGGTACGTAGTTCATCCTTACACAATCATGCTTCCACTATTCTGATGTTGCTGTTTGTCTAACATTGGCAGACACTGCTGTTTTGTCTAACACTCACAGAATCACAAGGTCTTCACCTAAACTTTGTCTCTTCTGTTCCATAGATTCTTTCTGGTGCTGCTTTAGCAGATGCCCATTCTCTACGGTTGTTCCATTGAGCAGCTGATCCTCTTGGGAGCTAATCCCTAGCTGTATGTCCAGAATCTCCTACAACAGAAAAGAAGAAATGCCCATCAGCTCTGTCCCTACCAGCTTCACATTTTCATATTAAGTTCCACTACATTAAGCTAATGGAAATGGGAGTCTGGTCATAAGACTCCTTAATTTTATGTCATACTCTTGGAATGTCTACCACATTTCACTAAAGGAAAAGCCAATTATTCAAAGATGGCTGTGAATGACAAGAGCAGTATCAAGTGTGAGCTGTTTTTAACTTCACCACTATTAACTGCCAGCTATCTGAGTGAGAACTATCAGACCCCAAGTGTTATAATAAAGTAGATGTTGGATGCCATTACCAGGACTAAAACCAAAAGGCTTTACTTTCAACATACTAATCTATAAAGACTAATCAAAGGACCCAGCGACCTCTTTAGACACACAGAATTTTGTACTCACTTCTATCTGTTCACCTTGCCCATCAGGTTCGTCTGTATCGAGGGCCGACAGCTCCAGTTCAATGTCTCGGTCTGGCTTTGTGTCTGCACAGTCTTCAGGATAATCGGTCTAAAAAAGAATTAATATGTTCTCTAAATATCAAGCTGGCTTTTCACCTGCTTCCCACAACACTGAAGTATTAAAATGAAAACAAAGACGCATTTCTAGCACGCAACATTTCTACAATACAAGACAGCTAGTCAGACAAAAATGAACTTCAGCCATAGACAACACAGGATACAAGGCTAAATCTAATCACAATAAAGTACTGTAACAGAGAGATTAAATGAACACTGAAGCAGAAAGTTGAATAGAGTCAATTGGCAAAATATTTAGATTTATAACACGTACAAGTAGACAAAAACTAAGGATTGCATGAGAACGATTGTCACATTCTTCCCACTTTGTAAATCCATGTTTGGAGCAGCAGCATAGCAGGCGCACCTGCCTAATCTCAGGGAAATAACTGAGTGCAACAACAGTGACTTAACTTGCACAGAATGTGCTATAAATATTTGGGAGTGTTAAAATTAAAACTAAGTCTCAACTCTTAGTTAAAATTCATGTGCTTCTGTATATATATAAACACCCTCAAAGATTTGTTTCATCCCAATTACCCCTTTCTTTACCTCACCATTCCTCAAATCAATTTCCTTGCTTAAAAGATTTAAGGTAAGACGACTGCCTTCATCGAGAGAATTCCACTTCTGCTGCATGGCAAGAGCGTTTGCCTCTCTCTGAAGGAGTAAGGAGTTGCTTTTGGCCTACGGAAAGAAACAGATCAGTTACCAACCACTACACCTAAACCATGTGTGGTCAGATGGCAAAATAACCCACTCACAAAAGCACAGTTCCCTTCTAGATGGAGAACCATGTGTTCATTAATGCACTGCACTTATTTCTTCCTGCATTTGCTGACGTGCATCAGACACTGCACTTTCTCCCCAAAACAGCCTTCCTGCTGCCAGTGGAACAGCTCCTATTAACAGTCCTACCACAGCACACCAAGAGCTGCAGGACTGTCTACTTAACCCTTACTGATAATTTTGTCATTTGTGCTACTTTTCATAGGCTACACTAAGAAAATGTATTTAAAAGCACTTTACTAAACAATTTCTCTTAAATTAAAATACCCTCATGGTATAATAAGTGGTCTTACCTGCTGTAATTCAATACTCAGTAGATCTCCAGTGCTGGAATGCTTTCTGTGACCAGACAAATCTGTAACTATGAACCTGTCCCTTTAAAAGAAAGAAGGCAAAGCTAGGGATTAGAAACAAGTTCTCAAAAATCAAACACCCCATACCTTCATTAGTCTATCAGTGTTAGATTTTTGGACAGAAACTAGATGTGATCAAGACAATGTATTCTTCATCTTCACTGTGGCTCATTGGCTTCAAGGCATTGTATGAAGCAAACATCTTTATTTTACACATGGGTAAGATGTGGCAAGAAAACCTGAAACTACTCAAGATTTTGACATGACAGCTTGGCAGCACCTGACTCCAGTTCTTTGATAGGTCTCCCAAGGGATACACTGCTAGTAATTGTGCACTATTAACTGCATTAAGTATTAAAGACTACATGAGTTCTAGCCTAGTTTTTTCCAAGGCTTTATGCTGGATAGGTAAAAAGTCTTTTACTTTAAAATTAAGAATGTCTATTAATAGATATCCCCCCACACACACTGAGGACTTTGAAGAACTGCAAGCTACAGGAAAAGCTGTGAGCAGAGCTCGGGAAGGAGTCCGTACCGTTCCGCATAACGTGCTGAGGAAGCAGAATCCGAGCCATAGGCACTCCATCTTGAGTCTACAGCATTGACATAAGGGACATAATCTGGAAAAGAATTAAGATACCATTCACTATCTTCTCTGTTCTTCAGTGGGGTATACATGTTCTACAGCTCTTTGCATTTCATAGCTATAGTGAGCACAAAGAGGATGAAATGCTCACGGCGTGTGTGAATGATGAATTATTGTCACACCCAGCCTGTACTTGTACCTGATACACTGATGGGCTTAGTAGCACTTCCTTGGGAAGCAGTGGCCTGGATTGGGTCTGTCGTGTGGTAACCTGTGCGGGATGACCTGGAGATTGCACCCCACTTGGAGATGATGGGTCCATCGCTGAATGGGATTATAGGATCTTCCTCCTTTGCCCTTCTCTGCGTTTCAAATAAATGCACTCTCCTTTTGACATCCCCGCTGTCCAAATCCTACATATTCAGGAGACAGGAGATACACGGACTCTTTTGAGGTTATGCACATTCTTCAGTTTGCCAGTAGGTTTCTCATTATTGTTGCCTATTTACAAAACTGGGAAAGGATATTCCCAAGAACTTCAAGTGAGCAGAACTACTCCAAAATTCTAATAAAGGAAGCTATAACCTTTTTTTTTTTTTTTAAGGCTGGTTTAACCAAACAGAAGACACTTCAGCATGTAAGGATCATCACACTAATGAGAGAACATGCAGAAAACCCCTACCATTAACACGGCATTGGAATTGGCAATCACATCCTTGGGCTCTGAGTCGATAGCATTTATACAAGAGCCAATAGTGCCACAAGACCACGGTGAATAGTGAGAGAGATGGTCTTCCTCAAATTTAGTTCCACTCAAATCACTGACACTCTCTGAGAACTACAGAAAAGGGAATAAATAAGCAATGAATAATAAAAACAGGGAATTCAGTTTTAAAATGAGAAGATAATTTAATTAAATAGCAGTAAATGTATCTCGAAAATCAATCAAGGAGTTCCAGCCATATTCAAGACTTGACTTGGGGACAACATAAGCTGTCTTGTCAAATTTTAAACCAGTGCCCCTGGCAGCTGTCAGAGGGCAAACTTTGCCACACAAACAACTGCCTGGCCTGCCAAGGTGAGAGACTGGAATCTGTGTTAGTGTCAGGTTTCTTTAGGCAAATACCTACAGTAACTTAACTGAGAGGAAGCCGTGCATTTTCCTTTAATGTGTTAGCCAGTGATAAACAGAAATACAACTTACAACCCCCTCCAACCTGGGTAAAAATGACTAAATCCTGATCCACCTTGAATGCATGCGTAAGGCACTTAAGGTACATCTACAAGATGTGTTCTGAATAATCATTCTTAGCACCTCAAATATCACCAAGAAAACTGTCAAACCACAGCCAAGTGTGCTCAGCACAGTGGTTTTCAAACTAGTTTCTCAGATGTATCTAATTTAGAGAGATAGAATAAAATATTTTAAGGGTTTTTTTTTTGATTCAAAAGCACACTATTGCTATTTCTTGAGTTTCCATTTTTCTTTACAAGACTTATATAGAAGTACACAATGTCCTACCAGTGCCTTTTACCACTTTTAAGGGAATGCATTCTTTGAGACTTGATGAGCACTTGAAGTTTGATTCATGCTACTCATCAAGTCATTTGGAGCATCAAAGGCAATGTACTTTTTAATGGAAAACACAACTGCTGTTCCCTACACAAAAACCTGGAGGTTCACAAAGTGAGTTCAGTAAAATTACATTTCATTTAGCGAGGCTGAATTGAATCACTTCACTTCTCAACCTTTTTTCTGCAGTCATGTTTAGCATCACCTTAATACCAAACTGAATGCATCACCATTAGATATCACTTTCCTTCCGCTAGAGCATTAATTTAATTTTATGAACAATAAATGGCAGGTAGAAAATCTTTACTAGAAATATTAAACGGCATCTTACAGAAACAGGAAGGGAAAATAAAGAGGCTCTTTGGCTTCCCACCTCTGTGCTGAAATCTACACTGAAGAGAGGAGAAGGTGGTGTTGGAGATGGTGTTGCCATAGGAAGGGTTGACGATACCAGAGGAGTTTTCTGTGTGTGGTACTGTGCCCATTGCTCTGGCTTCCGTCTCAGCTGCTCATCATAACCAGTCTTCAAATGACCACAAGGCTCCTGGAAAGAATAAATACAGGACTGGATATCCCATCACACTCTAATCAGAAGGCAAATGCATGCGTGGGACACGCTTCAATCCCCAAATTTCCTTGGGTCTGTAATCCTCCACTGATATCACTTGAAGAATTTCACAAGAATTTGTAGGCTCATGGATGGCAACTCAAATCTTAAATATACAATTAATTCAATGCATGGGCATTAAAGAGGCAGAGGGGCTCCGGTCCTGATGCAGATCGGAGTGGTTTGTTTTGCAAGCCCATTTTAAGGTTAAAAACAAAACCAGAACTTTGTCCAAGTCACATGTCTCGATCACTGTAATTAACAGGTCTATGCTTATTGTTCACCAAC
>VYZQ01010987.1:12497-26189 GCA_013400655.1 Mystacornis crossleyi
ATCTTAAATATACAATTAATTCAATGCATGGGCATTAAAGAGGCAGAGGGGCTCCGGTCCTGATGCAGATCGGAGTGGTTTGTTTTGCAAGCCCATTTTATGGTTAAAAACAAACCCAGAACTTTGTCCAAGTCACATGTCTCGATCACTGTAATTAACAGGTCTATGCTTATTGTTCACCAACTTTCCAGTAATGACCTTCAGAACCAACTCTGCACAGAGCCTTCCCTTCCTGGCTCTCACTTACCCTTGGTAAAGGCACAGTCCTCTGCTCGTTTGGAGGTTGACAAGCCACAGAGTAATACCCATCCAGAGAGTTGTACCTCTCCCGTAATGACGTCTGATAGACAGATGAGTGCATCACATCCATGGGAGGTAAAGAATTGCTCCTAATAATATCATCTCGTGGGTACATCTGCGGGCGCCAGATGCGCCTGCTGTCATAAACTGGAGCGTACATTCCAGAGGGGACAGGAGGGACTGGTCCATACGGCTGCGGAGGAGGAGGTTGGTAAGGAGAATTCAGTCGATCTCGAGGGGGAAATGTACTGTAATGATCGGCATATGGCACGGAAGCAGGTGGGAGGGAGGATTCTGGAACGTTATTGGACCTCACAAAGCGAGGAACACAGGGAGCCACACCAGCTGGTACTGTTGGAGGTGCTGGATAATACCCTTCAAAATTGGAAAAAAGGCATATTTAATGCAACCACGAATGACCCGAAATTTTACACCTTCTAAAGCTCTAAATAGCATTGATAAGTACCTTTAGAGAACGAGGAGTCACACTTTACAAACCTCTTACTGACCCTACCATGTTTCTGTTAAATATAATTTCATGTATGACAACCATATTTGCAGATACAGCGCTGGCCCTTCACCGCCTGGGCCCAGTTTGGAAAATACCTACTATGGTGTAACTGTGTAACTGAAAACACAGGATCTTCAGCAATTCTTTATACAGGAAATAGAAACAGTTCTCTCTAAAATAAAAAGCTGTATTGCTAAAAAAATTAAGAGTCTATAAATAACCATTTCACACTTGACTTATTCTTCTTTCTTTTGAGAGGACTGCCTGAACACCTCTACCTTTTGAGAGCTTGTGAATGACTCAGTGCTGTAAACCACAACCGTCGGGTTGACTATAAATATGCACAGTGCAAACTAAAAAGATAACTGGACCCTGTCGAAAACATTTGAGCAAGCACAAAGATGTGTAAACCCCCCAGCAGAAGCATGCTATGCCTCTGGATCCTGCCTGTGGATACCCTCACAGATAGGCCACGGCAAGAGCAAGCCCAAATAAAAGCAATTAAATGCTAACAAAGGAAAAAGTAGATGAAAGACCTTGAGGTTCAAGTTCTTCTGGAGGCTGACGTGTAAGCTGCATAACATACAGCACATAAAGACCAGAATCACCAACACTGGGAGCAAACTGCAAGTCCCTCACATACCCAGCAATTAACAAGATTAGTATTCCATTAAGTGAAGATTCGGCTGATATTTAATAAAAATAAAATAAAATAGACACTGACAGACATAAAAGTTATTTCTCAGCATTTGGATTTTTCCAGAGAAAAGTTCAGAGCTGTTTTTCACTCAGTGCTCATCTCACTCACCTGTCTGTGGGTACTGTGGAACTTCATATGACAGCTGAGTCCTGGGATCTTGGAAATATTGAACATTATCAGAATGTGGAGGGTAGACGGGTACTCTGGGAACAAACGGGCTGGATTTTGGAGGCACAGAATTAACTTCTGTTCCAATATTAGGAGGACCAGCTGAGGTAGCTGCTGCCTGGCTTACAGGAGTCTTGGGTGGAGAACCAATTTTACTGCAAAGGATTACCAAGATATCGTTAAGCAGATCTTCACTTACTTTAATTAGTCACCTCTTCATGTACACTCCCACATAACACAGAAATTTGGGCCTTGTCATTTCCTTTGGAATTTTGCTTTTCATACCCCAAACTGATACATCTTAGACTTTCTCCTAGGAGAACTCAAAAGTGGACATAAATGTTTGGATACCCTTTGTAAGTGTATTGTGGTAAAGACAAAGGCTTTGAAAAGCTGTTTAGAAAGTGTTTCCTGTAGAATTATCTACAAAGTTTTAAGTGAAAACCCCCAAACTAGAAGGTTTCTAGGAAGTACATGCTATGTGCATCCTTCTTGGCTTTAGGAAACGTACAATTTTGAGTACAGTTTATTGCATGTAATAACATATTTGTATGCAATATGTATATAATTTATTTGTACGCCGTAACTTTTTATTTTTTTGTACTAACCCAACAGTAACTAAGATACCAAGCTGAGAACAACTGAATAAGAGATAAAGGGAGAGATTTACCATTTTGTCTACATTGCACACGAGTACTGAACAGCTAAAACAAGAGGTGCCTGAACCCACAGGCTCTGTGTGACCGTACCCACACTGCAGTGCAAGACCTTACACAGCTCTGCAGCCACTGAGCACCAGCAATTACTGCAAACCAGGACACCCACAAACTCCATGATAATCCAAAAGCAAAATGACCTGTTTAATCGTCTTGACATAATAAAAAAAGTCACCTACTTTTCAGGGAGTGATTCTGTGGGGGACCCAGAAGCATTCTGGCCATTGGCTCCAGTCTTCCCTCCCTTCTTGGTGCTCTCCAGAGCTCGCAGGGAGGTGTCTGCACAGCGGGGGATCAGCTGGGGAACCCCAGCTTCCAGATTAGCTATTCCATTAGTACTTGGCACCATCTTGCCCGTTGCCTCAGGGCTTCCTATGACAGAGATCACGTTTCCCGTTGTGGTTGAGACGGTGCTGTTTACGCCAACTTTATTTAGAAGGGGGAATGTTCTCACTGTTGCGCTGATTTTTTTGTTCCTCAAGCGGTATCTACAAACAAACACGTGCAAACACACAAAAGACAAGATGCTATAAAAAGTGCTTATTGGGAAATCTGATGGATTTGCAAAACTAGCAAAAAGAAGAGAGGAAAATGACACCGAAAAATTCCAAACTTATTTTCAACAACTGGAACCCAAAATCATCTCTCCTTTTATAAGATTCATTTTGCAGTTCCTTGAAAATGCATTTGGGTGAAAATAGCTTCAAGAATGCAGAGCTGCATATTGTTCAATAACTCAGTTTATTCCTTAATCAATTAAAATGTAATTAATGTTCTCTCTTGTAGGTGATATAATCAATCCCTGAGAGACACTGAGCTTAGCCTCAGCTTCAGGAAAAGAAATTTTACCTCATATGAGGTAAAATAGAATGTAAAACTGGAATTAGTCTGCAGACATTGCTTTGCTGTACCTTCAATTTCATATAAAAATTGTCACTTCAAGAGAGTCACAAATCCTTCCAAATGAATGAATGTATGGAAGAGAATATTTCCAAAAATCTCAGTAGGTTGCTTGGATTTAAATTAAAAGGAGGGGAAAAAAAGAAAAATGAAAAGGTCTCCCACACTCACTTTTCAAGCTCTTCCTGAGAATGAGCAAATGTACAGTTTGTTCCTCTTGGACACCCCCCTTGCTGTCGAAGGTCCCGGCACATACTTGTTTTGTATTTGCTATTTGGCTGTGGCTTTAAAAAAAAAAACCAAACAAAAACCACAAGACATTCCTCTTACATCTATCAGACATTCACACACGAACAGGCTTAAAATACAGAAAATACATCCATGGTACGTTTTTACACTTTGCATTTTTAATCAGAAAAACAAGGACATTCCCTGTTGAGGGGCTAAGTTGTCCTTGTATGGATTTCACTACGGCCAGCTCTGCTGCATTCCATATTCACAAATATTAGGTTCTCAAAATCTGAACGCAGTAAATAACAGTATCATCAATTATCCCACAGGAAAGGCCATAAATATTTCACACCAACAGTAATTTTTCAAAATTGCATCCCCCTGTAAAGGTACATTAAGACATAATGCAATGATAAGTGGGGTTACCTGTGGAGTTTCATGGCCTTTTCTACTGTAATTCTGAATGAAATCCACCAGCCCATGGACCA
Source organism: Mystacornis crossleyi (assembly GCA_013400655.1). NCBI lineage: Eukaryota > Metazoa > Chordata > Aves > Passeriformes > Timaliidae > Mystacornis > Mystacornis crossleyi. Next base: position 16,512 of record VYZQ01010987.1, read on the forward strand.
CAGTCTTTACAGCGACCATCGCATTTTCCAGCTGCTCCCATGTTGGAGATGCAGCATCTAAAATTATTAAAAGCAGGGTTGTCACTCTGTCAATAATTCCAGCAGTATCATAAATAAGAGGCAAGTCTTGTATTACTTTATAACACCAAGTACTAGGACAGAACTCGACGACCCCTGAAGAAGAATTTATTACGTTAATGGGAATTTCGTAACCAGGAATGGAGGTTATCATCTTAATAATTTATTTTGCTAGACATCGAGAATACCGAGAAAGGTTTAAAATCCTTGATTTGCATACCTGGATTTGGATCTATGTTTGCCAGGAGCTCTAAATGAGGCCTCAGCCTGTTTAGGTTTGCAGGATCCCCTGTGCGCTGCAAGACAATTGTCAACTCTTGTACACTCTTAGCAAAAGATTCTGGAGATTGAAGCTGAAAATAAAGGGAGCATTAGTGTGCTGCATCTTACAAATGTGAACTACTAATCTTAAAAAGATATTTGTGACATCGGTTCCTAAATGCAATATACAGTGTCTTCAGATGGCATATAGAGAGGATCAGTGGAGAGAAATTCAATTTCTCAACTCAGAATCTGCCCTATGAAGCTTCATCATAAGACACCAAAAAGTTAATTAAAAGTACTTCATATGATGCACACGCTACATCAGGGAAAAAAAGTCAATCTAGTTTTAATTAATAGTTGATAGGACTACAAACAAAAAGTTAATTCATGAAGTTGCTTGGTTTTTTGGGTAACATTTAATAGTCAAAACTAACCCTACGAAGATACTAAAATCATCCCTTTGACAAACCTTGTCAATAATGGATTGCATGTGTGATTTATGTGCCAGGTCTCCATAGAGAAGGGAAGACCACTGCTCTGGTGATATTCGAAGTCCTGCTTCCATGGCAATGTGAACAATTTGGGCATCGTGTTCTCTCCGCAAAGCCTCGTAACTCCGGAACTCTTCTTTAAGCTGCATCAGAGAAGAATCTTCATCCCTTTTAGTGACCTAATAAACAGTAATAGTTAAACACTCCTTCTTGAACAAAAATTCTCCGTGTCCATCATAAAATGACAGCTGCACAGCACAAACCACAATACTGGTGTTTTACCTTAAAGCACGATGCTCTATACAGTAGCTGCACAACATGACCAATGCTTGTTTTAGAGGCCTGAGGAAATCTTGGTTCCAGCCTTTGCACAACAAAAAGTACCAGAACTTTTCGTGAGAGTGCAGAGCCATCTTCCAGTGCCAGTAATACAAGTTTCAGTGCCTCCTCTTGCATAGCTTTAACACACAAAAATGAAAGTTAAATATATTCCAGAAAACAGCGAGGCTACTGTAGTTGAACAGATAAGCAGGAGCATATGAATCGTCTTGAATATAACTCCTTACTGCTTTTTATCTTACTAAAAGAAAGCCTTGCAAACTTCTAAAAGTTGCTAATTCAGAAGTATTTAGAATCACTCTTAAGCACAGCAAACTTAGAGCTAAGATTAACTTTCAGTAATAAACACATCAGTAGTGCAGTTTTTATACTTTTCTCCACTGTGCAGTCGTGTAGCTATTGTCCTTTTGTTCACCTCATCGATGCCACACCATGAAACTATAAAAGAAATATGGGAACAGTACTGGAATGCTATCAACAGCTACTGGAATCAAGAGAGGACAACCTCCATTTTAAAGAGAATTTCCTTCTTGTTTCTGTGCTTGCTTCAGCAGCATTCTTAATGAGTTTGTTAGAGATATAAAGGTGATCATTATAAATTTCAAAAGTATGCTGCAGCTGAGGTTAGGCTGATTGTATTGACAGCTATTGAATATCACAGGCAGCAGTACAGCCAGCCTGCTACCCTTAAACTGCACTACAAACTGTGCACAACACGTGCTTACTGACTCCCCTTTGCCAGGATTTTTGAAATACTTCCTCCCAGTTTCAAAGAAATGAGGGTGGGGGGGAAACAATCAAACACTTTAAGGCAGCAGATTTTATTAATATTTGGGGAGGGTTTCTTCCCCCCTTCTCCTTTCTTCCTGGCAGAACATCTTTAACTGAACAGAATAAATTTCAAAAAAAAATTTTTTTAAGAAAAGGTACAGCTAAATATATTCTGTTGCAGATGTACAGGCCCCTTACCTGGTCCTAGAAACTGGCACCCTCGTGCCCTGACAGCAGCCCAAAGATTGGCAGAAAGCTGCTGAGGATTTTGGTGCTGCAGGATGAGTTCTGTGACAGTTCTCTCTCCCAGCGACCGAGCTGCCCTCATGGCTCTGACCCGACCCTCCTCCTCCACCAGCTGACAATTCACCAGTGTCACAAGCTTCCTCTGCATGGGACGGCTCAGGGCACTCTGATTCAAGCTTGCAACACCTTCGGAGAAAGGGAGAAAAGGCTAAGCAGTGCTGCTGAGCAAATTCATCTGAGTGAGACAAAAACAAAAGTCTAACAGGGTATGTCTTTTTCTAGGACTTGGATACCAGTCACAGGTACCTTCCTTTCTCTTAGGCAACTCTGTGTAATTCTTTATCAAAAAGAACTTTAATTAAAATCTTAAACTGACATCAAAGCCATCCTTTGGGGAAAGTTCAGCTTTAGTACAAAGTTAGCCCCGAGGCAGTATTATTAAATAGAGTATCTTGTAAACCTAAAATAAAAAACCACAAACAAGTGTCACAAGTGTGAATAAGCTTTTAAAGACACAAGGGCAATTTTATTAGAAAAATGAGAGTATTATCTCACTGACATTTACAATCAGTGCTGAAAACACAACGCTGTTAAAAGCAAGCTACATCAAAATTCCACTGTTCAGAAGAGACTCACCTTTTCCTCCACTTAATGGCTTTAAGTAGAGTGCCAAATCCTCAACACATTTCTTTGCTACTTCATAATGTTTGTTCTCTCCTACATTACTCAACTTCACTGTCTGATGATCAGGTACCTAAAAAAATGCAAGGAGGGAGGATGGGGGAGAAGAATTACATACACCTGGCTGACCTCTGTGATGGTACCCACATCACCATGAATTACATAACACTGCAGATGTGCACTGCTCTGAGAGCAGGGAAACACAGAACCCACCCAGGGCATGTACATGGCATTAGGAACAACAAAAAGGACCCCAGATGAGGATTAGGGTGATGAAAGATGGTTTTTGTTATTACTCAACACTTGAAAAACAGAGGTAGGGTACAAAACAATACCCAAGGTCTAAAAGATGAAGAACACAAGACCTGAGAGGGTGATCAGTACACCAGATCATAATGATTTACTACAGACACACACAGAGGAAGCTATAAGGCAAAATTAACTAGCAAGAATATAATAAAGCAAAGTTAAAGAATAATTTAAACGTCATTTCGGCATGCTGAAATCTTCCAAGAGAAGAAGCAGGAAACTTGACTTGGTGGAAAAAACCTCAAAGTAGAGTAATAAAGTCAGATAAGGAAAACGGAGGGAGTGTTAGTCATAATAAATTAATTGTTTGAAATACATTGCAAGAAGTTAGGAGACCATGAAAATAAATATTGTAAGATCAAGGCAGTGATCTGACACATTAAAAAAATGAAAGGAACACGTGAACTTGAAAAACAAAACTGCTCTGACAGTGTTATTACCAATAGCTGTATCAAGGCATGTGATAGGACATTAAAAAGCAAAATAAAAAACATCTTCTTACTGCATCACCAAGGTGTTTGAGAGAGAGTAAGATGAAAAAGCACATGAATCAGCATAAGGGGAACAGACTTATTTAGTCTCCATAAAGCGCAGTACTGATTATATAATCACTGTTTTGCCACTGCTACGAGACAGCGCAGGGAACATTCCTGGCCTGATTAGCCAGTGTCTGCAAACGCAACTGAAAAGCCATCAGCAGGCATATTTTAAAAAAAATTATACACACACACTTCTGGGACTTGGTTAAACAGCCCCTTCCAAACATGTGACATTTAGAAACGAGATTTCTCACAAGGCTACGATGAACGAGTGCAATCTGCAGGTTCACTCATTCTACTGACAATTGGGACAGATAATTGTCTGTTTCCCAATGGGGATTTTTCTCCAGTCACAGTTCAAGAGCCTTTTAAAATCAGAATTCAGGTTACAATTAGAACACGTTTTCATTTGATGAGAAGATGGTCCTGCAATGGTGCAGCTGCTTTTAGAGCATGTACGGACTCCTAAATAGCCCAGAGTTAAGCCTTACCATTTATTTGGGCTAAAACGAGGAAGAAAGAGCAGCACACGTATCCCAACTGGCACGGAAAAAGGTCACGCCACCAAATGGCAAAACAAAGAGCTGCTTCAGTCATACCTGGGCTCCAACCAGCTGGAGGAGTGCAAAGTTTACAGGAAGTACATCGATGTCTGTGTTGATGGCAGTCTGGTCAAAAGGACATGCCTTGCGATGGAGCTTGTTCAGGCAGGTCTTGCACACGGTGTGAGAGCAACCTAAGCTGATGGGCTTGTGCACATTCTCATCAAACTCGTTGTAGCAGATTGGGCAGGACAGAAATTCTGTCCACTGAGCTGCCTGCACAGGCATTGTGGAAGCTGGACACTTGTTTAGCAGGCTAGCAGACCATTATTTCACTGTACTATGTTTTGGCAGCTGTAAGTGAATAACAGAGTATTTAAAACATGCTTTCTGGCAATTTAGAGTGATTTTTAATTTAAAAAGCAGACCACAATTTCAACACTACAAAGAATAAAACCAAATCCTTATGCTGAAGTACTCAAAAACCCCAACTCTGTGTTAGCTTAACAACTGTACCAAAAAAGGCTCATGAACTAAATTAATGCAGACTACCGTAAGTTTAACTTATTCACAATAAATGGCATTAAAGGTTTTTTTTTTTGGGGGGGGGGTGAGGTGTGGTTTAAAATGTTATTTTCATTTGAGATGAAGTAGAACACCTTCCTTACACCTTCCTTCTGCAGATCTTATTCTGACACCAACCTAAACCCAGCTTTGCTTTTTTAAAAACACATTTCCTCTTTCTGTAAAATACAAAGCAACTAACAAAAATCAAGAACCATAAGAAAACACTAAAAGAATGAGACTAGTTTTTAGTTTTATGATTCTCTCGTGTTACTTTCACCTTTTCTCACCAGAACTGGAGCACTCAAGGGCAGAGATTGCTGTGTGCAATTTTGCTTTTCATGTCTCTACCTTACACATAACGATGCCCATGAACTCACAGCAAGAAAATCTTTGATGTATGTAAAATCCAGGTATTTAGGACAAAACCTATGATAAGGCAAGCAATAACTTCAGTTGGCTTCCTCTCCACTCTTGAAACATCTCACTCCGTGCAGTAGTACCAAACAAATTGTTTACGTAAGTGTATTGCAAAGAAAACACGGGTTTATGGATATTGCTCTTATATAAGTCACATTCCTGACAAAGGTACCAGGCCTAAGAAGTTCATCGAAACCGTTCTCATCCAAGCTCTCGTCATCACCATTTACATTCAGAGCTCCACCCCAGAGGGAACAGCCCCACCCTGGGCTGCGATGTGCCACCGGGTTGGCTCTCTAGGCTACCTACAGACCTGTTGGGTCACTTCGAGGCTATGAACAAGCTTGTTACAAATGCAAATATACCAATGTTTTCATTACATGTTTAGCATTCTATTTTTTGACTCTTATGACAGAAAAAAGGTAATTGTTCTGAGGAAGCTGAGATCTCCCCTCTGTGTTCAAATTCAGAAACTCCTTACTGCAATTCCATTGTTGGCTGTGCTATGGTTTAATTAATGCTGAAGTATCAGACCATTGAAAGAATTACTAGAACACCAAATAGACTCTTATCTGTGGATGTATTTCATGTTAATTATGACCATCTGTTTAGAAATCCTATTTAGTGCTATGAACATTCAGCGCCCTTTAAGTAACAGGATACTTGTACAAGATGTCCTTATCTCAGCGAGCTTTTCAGTATTATGCAGCAATTTTTGCACCAACTGAATTCCCATAGTAAAACACACCAAACCGAAAGTTGTACCTCTCAAAACAGAACTGCTGAGGTTACACTTTCAACATAAGCCAGAAAACTTCCATGTATTGGACAAATCATATTTTCACCTGGCTTCCATGAAAGCACAATCAAAGCTCCAGCAGGGATGAACAAACACGGTCGTCTTTCACACGCTATTGCTACGCGTGTCTTTTAACCAAGGGAATTTAAAAGCCAAACAAATAAGAGCAAAACCAAACAGTGAGCCAACAGGCCTAGAAAGACTTTGGAATCCTCTGTTAAGAATCCCACCATTTCCTTCAGCACATCTGCTTCCCTTCCCAAACAGCAGGACAAGAGATGCACAGAACTGCAAAGCCTGTCTGTAAACACCTTCCTTAAAGCTTTCTGCAGCATTGCCAGGAACATTAAATACCAACACCAACACAGCTGCTGCCCTAAGGCCGATAGTGGTGCTTTTCCACCTGACTGCAAGACACAGGTAACAGCACAAACTAGACCACTCTGGGAAGCGTGTGACTGTCATGACTCACATGGGGAAAAGTTTGAGAAGAGGCTGGTACACAGCGAGCTCAACTGCTGGTATGTCACTAATGAGCTCCTAATAAACAGTCTCTATGTCCGCACTGCTCATTAATTATCTCAAACGCAGGGATCTCTGCTCTGAAGACAATACCCACGTTTGGTTTCCACAGGTGCTTCAGAGACTTGCAAGAAACTACCTCTCTGTTTACGAGCTTTTAAAATACAGTTGTTTTCCTGACCAGCATAGAAATGAACACAACAGATTCTTCAAGGGTGTACCACCGGTTTTTAAAGATCTATCTCTGGGTGTTTAATCATCCCAAATGACAGATTCTACTAAGCATGTGTTGACCTTCAGATTTCTTGACAGGAAAAAAATCTAATTAAGTCAGCAAACAGCTGGGAAAAGCTCTCCACTCCCAAAACTTCAAGCAGCCATACAGGCAGGAATCTCCATACTTTATTGAGCCTGCCAGCTCTCCTGCCACTCTTGCACCCCAGTGTGTAGGAAAACAATCTCATGTCTCCTAATTACCATGTCAACTCCGACAAAAAGCATAAGCCAAATGTTTAATAGATTCCTGCTCCTTGTCAGAAACAATGTATTTCAGGGATGTCCTCTTGAAGAACAAATTGCTCCAGCGCTCTAAACTGAGCAAACACAAGGAGGAGAGCAGAAGAAAGAAGGTAAACTAGAAATCCTTTGGATTTTGTTTTTAACAGGCAGTACACTCCATTAGAACAATTACTCTTGGTCTGTCTGTTCATTCTGGCAGACGTGTTATCCATCTCTACAAATACACAGGGCTCCTCTTCCCTGTCAAAATAGAAGCACCCTGCAAAAAAAAAAAAATCCCAAAGAAATGGCTGATACAGAAACTGGCCAAACATACAAGGAAACAGTCTGAAAAGTCATGGCAGTTGCTACTTAAATGATCATTACATAGTGAATTACAATTAGTTTTATAGCATTACTACCAAAAGCAATACTTCAGATGACAAACTGAGAAACGTACAAGCCTAAGTTCAGAAATTATGTAATAATAAAAACCAGTACAGCTGAGTAATTCTGTGTTTCTACTACAGCAGTACTTTCCTATTGTAGTAATGGCTGCAGTGGATCAGAGTAACAATGATAACTGACTGATTCTCTCCTTTTAGACCAGAATATCTGATGACAGGCAAAACCTCAACACCTTCCTCAAACAGCTGTACCGCTCACAATTGATGGAAGTTGCAAGATTTAGATGTTCTTATTTTATATTAACTTACAGCTACCTAATCCCAAGATGTTCTGCACAACTAATCTAAATCATTATGCTTACTCAATAACCTCTGGACATGATAAATATAGTTCAATTCTTATTTTCTGAGGAAAGCAAGCTTAGGTGATGATGCTCTTCTGTTAGTCCGTTCCTCTCCCACACTGCTCAGTCAGGGCATTCGCCAAAATGCGAGATGGGCAAGTTTCACCCCTCATCAAAGAAAGGGCTGAAGGCTTAACTCAGTTCCCCCCCAGAGCCAGCTCTGCTCTGCTCAGGCTGACTCCTTCAGGTCCCTTGTGGGCCACGGGCAAAGACAAACAAGCAGAGCTTGGGTGAGAATGAGACATGGAATAATTGTCAGTGCTGAACAAAGGGAAGTCTTCTCTACAGATGAAGGAAAACGCTTGGAAAACTTGTGAAATTATATGCCATTTTCACAACTGAGGTTCAAGTACAATCTCACTGTGGATTTAAGCCTAAATCTTAGAATTCAATTGATTTTTAATCACTAAATTAAAGAGTCCTTGATATTGACTTGCTCTTCATGCTGACTGCAGAGATCACAGTACTTCCTTTCCTTTTTAAAGTGATCTATATTAAAACTTTTCATTTATGCAGATTAATGGTTGGCTTGCTCTACAAGGAGGCAGCTTTTTCAAGCTTTCCTTCCTAAGTTCCATAGTTCTGAAAGCATCCTGACTGGGTCAAAAACTTATATATCCACATAATCAAATTATCAGTATTACCGTATTCTCTGAAAGGACTAGAATCTTGTATTCATTTCTCTTCAACAGCCATCATCTACAGATCTAGAAAACTGGCTTCATTAAAGGCTTAAGGAAGGGCCATCCCTGTAACAGCTTTGCATCATTCAGCTATGACGGCTTGAAATTAAAATAAATCCTCTTTACAGAACAGACTTGCTTATTTCTACATTCCATAATATCTGTCACATGCAAATCTCTTTACATCATGTGAAAATCCTATATGTAAAGTCTTTCACGACCGTTAAATATAGCATTTCAACACAATTCTTTCACTGAACATTCATGCTCTTGCGAGGATCTGTAACCCAATTCAAGTTCCAGAAAAGTCACCAACAGAAATCCTGGGGACATACAAGAATCAGAGAGTATCTCAAGTGGGAAGGGACATACCATGTCCAATTCTGCTTCTCACAGGAGTACCTGACACTAAACCTCATGTCCAAGAGCGTTATCCAGACACTCCTTGAGCTCTGGCAGACTTGGTACCACAACCACTTCCCTGGAGAGCCTGTTCTAGTGCCTGGCCACCCTCTGGAGGAAGAGCCTTTTACCAGTGTCCAACCTGAACTTCCCCGAGAGCTTCATTCCATTTCCCTGTGTCCTAAATATAGGTCTGAACATTTACATGTATCCAGACTACGTTTTGCCAAAACGCCTACGGGATTCTCTTGTTACCTGGTTTAAAAAAAAAAAAAAAAAATCAAAGCTTAAGTGCCCTCTGCCTCCTTAAAACATGTGGCTGAAGAGTAATTCCTATCAACAGGGGTACAACATCAATTCAAAAGTTTCCTAAATACTTATGTAATGCCATTGTGGGTTTTTCCTTGTGTTTCAGAGGTGTCCCTGAAAGGAGAGCCTGTCCTTGCCACCAGCCTGATACCAACTCAGCTTCTGTAACAGTATTGACTTTTCAGGACTAACTGAAGGGCAAATAAATGAAAAAATTTCTTTGCCACTCAAATCAGTTGAACTCCCTCTGAATGCAGAGAAAGGGAATCCATTTCTAAGCAGATCTACTTTGATACAGTTACTTCAGGAAGAGATACAGTGTAGAACTCCTTACTCTTCTGGTAATATTTTCAGAGAATAAGTACTCCCACGTATGGTTTAGTTCTCCAAGCTTTTTTTTTTTGTTTGTT
>VYZQ01010990.1:0-14329 GCA_013400655.1 Mystacornis crossleyi
CAACCCCACTGCAACACATGCCTACCTGAGTTTTCAGGCACAACCTTTCTGAAGTTGATGAGAAGTAGGTTACTGAATTTCTTTCGTAAGGGTCTTTGCCTTTGGAGTCAAGAGGAGGGTAGCAGAGAGCAAAGGTGTAGACTTTCACTGTTATCAAATCCTCTTCTCATTTTTTTACTGATTTTCGCAGTGTGGTTTGCAGCAAGTAAACATGTTGATTTCCAGGGCAATTTTTTTCCTGCTGTTTTAAGTTCAGTATTATAGCTGCTGCTATTAACAAAACAAATACTTTGGTCATCCTTCAGACAAAACCCTTCTGTATGGGTTAATCCACAGTGAACAGAGGAAATTTTGTGAGTTTGGATCCACAGTGCTTTTTTGTAACATCTTCCCTTTGGGATGACATGAGGGAAGTTGTTTGTCAAGACCATCTTCCATTTTGGAACATAAAAGAGTGAAGTGTGCAGTGGAGGAAAGCTCTCACTCTAGTCACAGTCTGTTCCTTAAATTAAACTGCTGAAAATACAGCAACATTATGCCTTCTAAGGAGCTGACTCATTTAAATGGCATCACTGGTTATAGCTATTATGTGTGCAAATGGAACTGAAAAAGCAGAAATAAAGATGAGTTGCATTTTCCTCATCATGAGCTTACAAAATGTGTGCTGGTCTATGAAAAAAAAATGCCCTGGCTTCCCAAAGCAATGTGTTTTAAAACAATCATATAACAAGAAGGGTTACGAAACTATACTTCAATGTTCATCCAAACAAGCTTTTACCTGGTTTGCTGGAAGAACAGTTGATTAAGAGCAAAGACTCTGTCAGCTGCAAGAAATTGCATAAACACAATTTTGCAAAAGTGAAAAATATGCTCAATGCATGTTGTATGAATGCTTAGACACCCAAACAGCATTACATGAATACACAAGAATAAAATGAAAATAACATTTTATGTTATATGTTCGTTTTTACTGAAGCACCAAAGAGTCACATGACCTTGTATCCAGGCCTTAGGATAGCAATCACTTTGACAGCCAGGCTGAAAAATATGGCTATTTTGCAGAGAAGAGAAAGTGCTAAAATTGATCCAGTCCTTGACTAGTGACAATGAAGGTAGTAGACGGGTGATGGCTATCATATGCAGAAGTTTTTATATCAACAGTCTCTACTCCTGTGTGTTATGAAAATGAAGACTGTAAGTCAGGCTGAAATGCCATTTGTCTGTCTCTGAATAGTAACTGTTTGGCTGCTAGAAAAATTTACTGTGTTGTAATCACAATAAGGCACAATATTTAGGACTTTGTACAGCCTCAACATCCAGAAGACTTTAACAGTGTGCAGTCTGTGTAGGTCTGGGAAATGAAGATACTTGTAACTGAAAGTTAGGTGCATGTAGGAAATAGCAAATATAAGCTGTATTTGCATAACTCACAAGGTCTGAGTTGCAGGTTGGAGTGTGCACTCTGATTAACAGACTCTGTTGTGTTCACAAGTGGTACTGAGAAAGAGCCAGCATTGTCAGACGTTTCTTTCTTCAGCTAATGTGACACAGAACTGTTTTATAAGCAATTTTCCATCAAAATCCAGTTTATACTAGTATGCATTTCCAGATTTATTAGAACAAACCTTCTGTAAAATTTGCTTGTTTTGAACTGGAGTAACTAGGGCAAAAATTGAATAGTGTTGTCCTAGAGGGGAGACTGCAACTTCTTGGTCTGCTTTGAAATTTGGGAAAAACATGGTTGGCACAAGAAAGAAGACATATCAGAAAGTGTACAAATCAGTGGTCTCATAACATTTAAGATTTCATCGAATTCTTTAAACTTAACCAAAAGAAAAAATGCAATTAATAAGAATCAAACTTTCTCTGGAATCTGTGGCTTGAGACAAGGTCCAAGATGTCAGTTGGAGACTATATTCCAAGAGGCACTAAAGAGTTGTGGTTATAACATTAGTGCTCTAGGTTTTTAGATAATAGGAATTCAATCTTCCCAATAAATTGCTATAATAACAGTATTCCAAGGAAAAAAAAATTATTTCTTTCCATGCTTTGCTGACAAGACTGCACAGAAAAAGACAGAACAGCATTTACCCTTTCTTTTTGTTGTTTTATCCTATTCCATTGAAGTTACTGTTAATAACTATCAACTTCACCATGCTTGTGTTTTCCCACATTTTATTTCACTATGTTCTACATAGTTTTTATCACTTAAATTTTAATTACAACAAATTATCCCAATTCTCCTATACCATACTTTTTCATGGAAAAGTTTTCATTAAAATGGTGAGAAGAATAATAACATGAACGTCTCAGCTGCTGAGAGTCAGATAATGGTTCCTGTTGAGCTAAGGTGCTATTAATAGTGTGCTTTTATTTATGGTCAGTAACATGGTCAGTAAAAACTGTACAGATCTGGTGTGTCAGTCAGGTGAAAGTTAAAGATCTGTTGAGCAGTGCAGCTAGTTTATTACACTTTCTGGGAATTGAATAAATAATTTTTAATCAATTTTGTGTTTTCCATCAAACAGTTGAGGGCCTGAAGGTTTGGAGATGGGCCTAAACTGGAGTGTTATTAATATTATTCATATCTGCTGATGTTTTATTAACCTACTTTACTGTACATATTCTAGAGTTAGAAGATTGCATCTAAGAGAAAGGGGTCCGTGCTCTCACATCAGTAGGAAAACAGAAAGTTTTGCTGTTGTCAGAGGAGCTGCTAAGCAAAATAAGGACAAGAAATTTGGCTTATATTAGGCTGAAGGGTAATGAAGTTGCCGAGAAAAAGGCATAGCTGTATTTTCCTTCCCATCTGTGTGGTTAATATATCAGGTCACAGATCCTGTGTGTTGATGATTCATTCGTTTTTGTTCCTGGACTTCCTCCGTGGTGTATCTGCTTGAATAACCTCCACCACTTGAAGCCAAAAGCCATCCATTTCTCATAGCACCTACCTTAGGGCTTTTTTATTTCCTTTTCTTTTTAAACATAGTCAATGATTGATTCTCTTATTGCTTTTCTTGGTGATGTGACAACTTTATAGCATAAATTAATTTTCTTATCCCTAATACATTCACTTGCCGTGGAAGCTTCTGAAGAGTATCAAAAACATAGGCTTTTCATTGCTTGCTCCTTTTCAAACCTCAGTTTTGCTATTATTGCAGCCTTTCCCAATACTAGAAAGTTACAAGTTTCCCAAGGGATTTTTTTTATATGTTTGTTCAGATGATGTCAGTATCATCATACTGAATTACATAGGATATTATGAAATTTGAGTTTAACAAAATTTGTTAAAACATATTTTAAATATTGGTGCTTCCCTTAAAATTTGTGCCAGGTGTTCATTACATAAAACATTATAGGTGAATGGTTAAGTAGAAAGTGTGAGAAGTGTTTCTTTTTGTTATTTTTGCCTTAGTCGGATTACTCATATGTAAGAGAAAACGGGGGAAGGCAGAGTTAGGCCTGGCATCCCTAGATGTGATACCACCTCAACTGACTGTTAAATGGGGACTGCAGAGTGTATTGCTGAAAATAATAAAACCAAACAAATCACTAGATAAACCATAGTGAACACTGGAGTCTCAATTTATCTCTAGATGCCTGGCCAAGTTGTTCCTGGAGAGTGGGAAGAACCAGAACATTAGGTCCAGATCACCAAGAATATGGACTTGTGGAAGTCTGTCATCCAAATGAAGCCAACTGAAATTCTAGCCAGGATTTTTTTTTAAAAATGTAAATATTAAAATGCTTTTATTTATTAAGCAGGACACATGTAATCACATACAAAATACCAGACTGAAACATTAAGAAACTACTTTCAAATGTAATTTTTAAATCTTTTTTTTTTTTTTTAATCTTAGTCCAGAAGTAGCCAAACCAAAAAGTCTGGATTTGACCACCCCTAAATTTTGAAGTACCAGTGTTCCACATCAGCAATTAATATACATTGTTACTAATACATAAGCCACACATCAGGAATAGTCCAAATAAAAACACTACTCTGACCACCTTGTGGTGGTGGGTGTGTAGTATTACCTTGGACAGAATCTGCTAGTATAGGCAGGGCAATAAACTGTACAATAGGAAAAGAAAACCGATAATCATTGATATTTGTCTAGAATGCAAGAATAAGAGAATCCCTTTCTTATTCATTATGCACAACAGAAGAGTGCTGGTGCAAGTGGAGCATACTTTTAATCTAGTAAAATGATGGTTTTCCACTGAATGCAAATAGAATAAAACTGTAATTCAGTTTTCCTAGTAGATCCAAGTTGAAATGTAAGTAGTTCAGACTAGGCCATCTCAGAGTTTCAGTTTTTCTCTACCTTTCAGAAATGATTGTCTTTAACCTTGTGAGGTTTGAACTAAGTCTCAGCCTAGGTTGCAACCTTTATTAGTTTGTCATTCATACAAATGATAGAAATGTTTTGCTGTGACAAATTTCCCTCAGTATGATTGACACTATCTGATAATAAGCGGTCTGGGCTGAGCTAAATTGCAGGCACAATTTAATTTGCAGTAAAAAGTTATGTCCCGTCCACTCAACAAAAATTAAGAATTTTGTAATTTCATAATCACCTCAAACAAAAATAACGTTACACAGTCAAAAAAAAAGTCAGGAATTATAGCATTGCTATGAATCTCTATATTGTTATTATATTTTACTGCTTTCTTCTTTCTGGACACCTGTCCACCATGTTACGGTACCAACTTAAATAGTAACGTGGAGACATACCACCACGAATGGCCTCAAGTATTAGCAAAATAGGGAGATCCATAAGGGGTAACTTAACAAAACGCACATGGAAAAATAATGAATAATTCCCCTGCTGCTCTCATTTCCCAAGTTATGTCTTGAAAGCATAGTTTTCTGGATCCACCCCAGACGTCCCATCTTCCTATGTGGAAAGGAGTCCTAAGTCCTGTTCCAAGGGCAGTGACTCGAGTTGTGCCTACATTACTGGAAGGCCTTGAACCAGTATTAGAACTGTAATGGTCCACTCAGAGAATTCAGACATATATGGTCTCTCATTCCAGTTTCCATAAGAATATCACTCTGAGTGCTGGTTGTTGATAAACATGTACACCAAAAGAATTGGGCAAAATCCAACATCTACTAGTATAGGAGCACGTTACAATTCCAGAAATTCAAAAGTTTGCATAAACATTTCAAAGCTTTTCTGATTGACAGAGTAATCAGCAAGACTGATCTTATCTTCTTAGAATAAAGAAATCCAAGTTCTGCTGAACTGTTAGTTGTGAATGAGCTCAAGTGATAAAAGAGAACTGGCTGGGTTGTGTCATTTGGTCTTCAGACTGGCCTTTAATTTAAATTTATCAGCAGCATGTGTTCTAGAATAAAAATATGCCTTTAAGTATTTTGTTCAGGATAAAAGCTTGGCATCTTTTGTTTAGTTTATTTTAGCTCTCACGGCATGAAAATGATCAGTAAACACATATACTTCTTTCATCTTTTGGAAAACTAAGTTGTTTCAAATTTACACAGGAATTTTTCTGGTTGTTCCCACAGAGCTAATTCTGTTTTTCTGAAATAAGGTTATTTAATACATACTGTATCAAATATCTAGAAAGAGGATGTGGATGAGAGAAAGTGAAACCTGGAAAATATATATGTAGAGACAATGAAGTATAAAGGAATTTTTTCAAGAAGCTGTGCTCTACACATTTAGTAGACTGCTTTCTGAATAACAGTCTATGTATTTTTCTGTATAGGCTGCTATGCACAAAATTAAAAGACTTTATTTATTACTGAGCTAGGACTAGATACAAGACAGTCCAAAGAGCAGATATCTTATTTAATACAAATTTAGAATATTTAAATTCAGCTGGTGAATGGTAATACATTGGATATTTCCAATAGAAACTGGCCCTAATATCTCTCACTTTATATGCTAGGCTAGATACTGCATGTGTCACTTAGGGATCTAGCTAATATGTCAGAGAAAGCATGCTCAGAGGAAGTGGCTTGCACTAAGAAAAAGCAGTCATCTCACTCAAAACATAAACCTGGGCTCTGAACACCTGACATGGTGGCTGGTCCCAGGCACTGGAGCGGGTATATCTTGGTCAAGGTCTGAGCTGTAAATTTGCTGTACAGAACAACACATTCATCCTTAGGCTTCCAGTCTCTCACTTTCAGTTTCCCTGTCTCAAAATGCTTGAAAACTCTCTGTGCTGTCAAAATCCAACAAGTCTCTGCAAAGTTACGATTATTAAGAATAAAGGTGTGTAAAAAACTGTCACAAACATGGTGACATTAGTGCTTTGGTTCTATGACTGATCCATTTTACTGTATGCAGGGAGAAAATTCTAATAACTTGCTCTAATCAGGAAATTTATCCTGCATGTAATTCAAGGAATTTATCTGTCAGATAAATGGAAAATTAGCTAGAACTTAAGGAGTGAGCACAACCATGTCACATGTAATAGTCAAACTCAGTGATGTGGAAGACTTTTAAATTCTTCACTTGTTTTTAAAGAGTTATTTCCCATAGGAATTTAGTTCTTTGACAGTCAAGGTACTGAGTCAAGGTACTTACTGAGGTAAGTAAAGGAAATTGTTGAAATTGCAACCTCACAAGAACAGCAGTAAATTTGCTTCCTTTTGTTATCTCCTCACAATTCTGTTCCACTTCCGAAATTTCTACATGTTTAACGTGAAATTTAGTAGAGTCCATTGGTGTGTATTTCCAAAGGGGCAAAACTGCCTGGCTCTCATTTTGGGTGTGCACCACCTTCTTCTCTTTCTTTCTTGTGTTGTCAGACTTGCTTCCTTCATCCTTCTGCTCTGAATGTGCACATGACTTGGGCTGCCTAACTGGTTGTCTCACTGAGCCAAGGAAAACAAGATACCACTCCTCTGGCAGATGAGATCACATTCATGGTAAAGTCCCCAGCATAAGTAGCACAGCATAAATACACTTTGAAAATGGCAAGAAGGCACGTTTTTCCAAAGCAGGTAGATCTCACACCACTGTGGTAGATCTCACACCACAGTCAGAATTGCCTGAGGTCATGTTTTCCCAGGGGAGTCTTTATCGCAGGATGTATTTATGAATGGAGTAACTCTCCATATTTCAGTGAGCTCTAGGAATTGTTTGTTGCAGGACTGTTCTCCATGGACAGCTGGGTATCTCACAAACCATTGTTTGATAAATATCCCTATTAGCTAAGGTTCAGAAGCAGTTATTGTCTCTGAACTGGGAGGCCAGGTACATGTCCAGGATGTTTTTTCTGTCATACCACATGTAGAGACTGTGGATTCCATGTGGGTGTACCCGTAAATTTGTCCTTGAATGACTAACTGTAATTTCTCTTGTCAAAGAAGTAGTAGTTTTTTTTTTCCTTTCTTTCTTTCTTTCCCTTTTGTTGGAAAAATACTTTTGCTTAAAAATTACAATTTATTTGGATAAAATAGGAAGAAGAAGTGATTTTAGATATGAACTAAGTATTTTCTTCTTAAATATTCACTGGTTTTGCTGACTTTCAGTTATTCATAAATCATTGATTGTGTTTTCCTTTGCACTTAAGTAAGATCCTTTGTATCTCTTTTTATGTAAACTCAGTGAAAACTGCACTGATATGTTGCACTATCATCCTGATGCTAAATGTATTGTTATGGTCAAACTGTAGAAGTCTCATTGGGTGCTTTCCTGATGTCAAATGCCTGAGAATCCTCACCTGAGACCTTTAGTATACTGGTGCTCTTATTCAGAGATTCCAGTCTCAATGGAAAAGTGGCTAAAATGTTGTTCTTCTTCCTTTGCCTATGAAAATTACCCTAGTATTTCCTTTAAAATATTTTTTCTAAAAAACTTAGAGGAAGAAACTCAGGCTCAATTCCTCGTACATGCTGTGCACCTTATCCTCTCCTGCCACAATATTTGGTTCTGTCACTGTATTTCCAACTTTTTTGTAATTGCAGCTTATGATTGTCCATTTATAAAGCAACCTGGGGTTTGACAGTTTCCTAATGAGATGTTACAAGCCCTCATTACAGCTACTTTCAAACAGCTGAATGTGATGTCTTTGGGGTTTTTTTAGATCTCTTTTTTGTCATGGTTTTCACTCCAGTGAGAAGGTTAAGCAAGCAGGGATTCTTTTATTTCATTTGTAGCCCCTTATTTTCAGTTCTCCAGAGAAGGTGATTAACAGTGCAGCCCTTGAGAGCTTTCAGTTTTAAATGCTGAACTCCACCTGAAGCAGTCAGTTCCTCTTCCTTGTTCCAGCTGTAAGTGTTGACAATTTAGAAATATGTTTTCATTCTCAGGTACTCTGAAGAACAGCTCCTCTCTAAATCTAATCTTTGGAGAACTGTCTGATGCCTTTTTCATGTTGTTTGGCAGACATATGAAACAACTGTTAATCATCCTCTGAGTCGTACTTTGCCAGCTGGATCAGAGGATCCTATTTTCTGGGCAGATTAATCTATCTGTTGCTGCCCCATAACCTACTTTGAGGCTTCAGCCCTCATTCTGCTGGAAATACACAACATAGCGATGGAGAGAAATCAGCTCCTTTGCACATTCTAAGGCTTCTGTCAAGTCACTGTCTTTGAAATGTTGCAGGACTCTTTAATATTCTAAAAAAACAAAAAGATGGGGCCTTACTTCAAGATTTGACCTCAATATCACAGGGATATCAATCTTCATTTGCAAATTGGATGTCTTCCTGTTGATTAGTTTTCAGGCAATAGAAAACTGATCTGCTGTTCTGACTGTACACATGAAATAAATAAGTAAATTTTTGTTGTATGTGACTTAATTTCTGGGGTGTCCAAACAGAAATACTTTGGCATACCTGTTTTTAAAAGTCAAATATGCACTATCATAACGATCTTCCAAATATATTATTGATTTATTAAAAAAAAAAAGTGCAAACATTAATTTATACATATATATGTATACATATATTTATACCTATGTAATAGAGGAAAGCAAGCAAACACACACATTCAGTCACATATGTATGTTTACAGAGAGACGTGCATATTGGTCTTTTTTTTCTGAGAGGAAGTAATTTTTATCCAAATGTAATCAACTAATACACTGATATTGATAACTAATAACACTGTCTATTGACTCTCCTACTACATTTAGCTTTAGTGACACATTCCCTTAGCTTGAAAGTAGTGTTGTAGTACCTCTGCAACGATAGTCCTGAACATTCTAATAAACAGTTGCCTATAAAACTTGTCTCCACCTTTTAAAGATTTTGGAACCTGTTGAGTGCTTGAGACAAGAAACAGTAAAAAAAATAGATTATATCTTTACTTAACTACCTGAAAGTCAAGCTAGTTTTTGAGTCTCCCCCTGAGGTACCAGCTAGTTGTTTAAATCAATTTTTTACCTGAAGGTCATTGATGTTTCTCATTTTCTAAGAACTCGCCTCAAGAAGTTGTTGGTGATTTGAATATTTCAGAGCTCATTGCTATCACTAATATCAAGGACACTTTCACATTTGCCAGGTGATGTAAAAACCGTTAATACTGTGAGGAAACAGACTGTTTGTTTCCAAACTAGGCACCCCAAAAAACTGCACATACTTCAGGATTCACCCTTAATATCTCTGAGATACCAGGCTCCATCTACAGAACAGGCGAAGTGGAGAGGTTTTACAGCCACACCTGATATGAAAGTCTGCAGTCCTACAATGACAGGAAACTTTAAATAGTGTGCAGTAAGTATGACTATGAGTTGAATAAAGGGAAACACAACATTAGCAAAAGCACCAAATTAACAGAGAAAATGTTTTTTTACAAGGTACAACTCTCATTTGTGGTAGTGAGTAAGTAGTGACTTGGGGAAAATAGCATCCAATTTCACATCATGCCCAGTGTATCCTTCCAAACAGACTGGAAAAGAAACTCAAATGATGATGGATTGAAAGAACAATATCACCTACTTGCCCTAAGATTGCATTTGTTACTCCTCTGTGAAACCGTATTATTCTAATTATATCTTAAATTGTTTTAATTATATTTTCTTAAACAATCATTTGCCAGCCTAAGTCCATATAACCTCAGAAACTAATGAAAAGCATTATTTTTAGCTATACCTCTTACTAAGTTAGAGACATCATTCTGGATTCTTATACAGGAACTAAATGAGAAATAAAAAGAAAAATTGCCTTTTGCTTATATTGGGGCTATGAAACTTAGAAAACACCCTAATCCTGTCTTAATTCCTGTGTGTCCTTTTTGGCTTGAGCAAAACTCAGTTTTGCTATACACTGTCTGATTACAAGCATAACACAGATGTGGATTAGTCCTTTTTCCTTCTGCCTTGATATTTATTCTCACAGCTGTGAAGGATCAGAGGAGTTGTTAAGGTGACTTCCATTAAGCTTTTGGATGATTTCCTTAAAGCATCTAAATTAATATTCTTCATAAATTTTCATGTGGTTGTAAGATCTTGACCTGAGGTTCTCCTATCATTCTGGGTATTTGATCCCATCTAAACCTACTTTGTTATGAAGCCATCAACTTAATCCATTGCATGCTGCTCTATAATTAGCAGTGATCTCGGTTTCAGATCTAAAATTTGGGACTGATGTGTTTGTCAAAAAACTTTGAAATGAGGGCCCAGCTCTGCTGTATCACTTCCATGATGTGCTACATCATGGTTTTTTCTCAACCACCACATGCAATACAACAAGCCATTATTTTATAATAGCAAATGCAAATACCCAGAGCATTACTGAGACACTGTCTCCTCTTTGCTGGAAGCATGGTGCCAGACTGAATATAGAACAGGAATGTTTAAGCACACAATGGATTTCAAAGACAGTGTGTAAACTAGCCATTTTCTCTCACTCTCTGCTCTTGTGTCCCAGGCTCCGGAGCTGTCGGTGGTTTCCTATGGCCCTATCACTTGTTAAGAATACCTCTCTTCTTTCTTGGGACAGTGTAGGTCTATAGACTTCATATCAGTCAGACTAGAGTGAAGGAGAGATTTCAGGCTATCAGAGATTAAGAAACCCTCACACTGTAATTGTTCTGTTACAAATGAAGGATTTTTTTTCTCTTCTTTGGTATCTTTTCTTCTACATGGTTTTTACTTACACTGTCTTTTTAAATCTCTTTAATATGTTTGAGATTACTGCAATTTTTGATATCCAAAAACTGCATAATGATACCATTTTGTCTGCATATCCTAAGTACATATTTTAGATAATATCCTCTGGGATGATTCAAAATCATCCTTTATTTTATGTTACTCTGTTGTCTGGTATCTGTAATACAGCTATTTTTCTTCTGCAGCTGATATAAAGTAAATGGAGAGAATTCTAATTTTACTTTGTTGGTGTATAAATGTGTCTATAAATGTGTCATTTCATACAACTAGCTGTTTTTCTTTGTTGTAACTTCTTTCCCTCTGTTTTAGCCTCCGGCTTCCCTTTTTATTTGATCAGTATAGTTTAGAGCACCACTTCTTCCCAGGAGAAAAACAGGATTTCAAATTGCTACTCATGATTCCTAAGGCGAACTGAAAGGGCGCTGACTGAATTAATGTTTCCTTCATTGTTTTCAGGGCTTATTGGTTTTATTTCCTTTGCTCGTGGATCCACTGTTTTTTCTACCTCAAATAATGTCCTTTACCCAAAGACTGACAATTATTTTTTCCTCAGTAGTTTACAGTTCACCAGACTACAATTTGTTAACTAGAAAATTAATCTATCTGAATATTACCTGATACAAGAAATGAATTTAAATTGCACAAAGCCTAGAGTAACAAATTTCTATCCATATCATCAGAGGGAAAGTCACATAGCTTGGTATTCATGTTACCTACTCAGTGTCCCCAGGAACAAATCTTACACAATTGGAACTGTTGCTATGAATTTCTTAATATACTCAAATCCATAAAATTATATACTTTTTCTGTTTAAAGTGGTTTCCTACAACACAACTATAATTTATAACTCTTTTAAACAGAATCTCCTGCTAAATCTAATTAATTTTCTACTTTAAAAATTCCCAGAATTTCCAGTCCAAGATTAGAAATAAAATTTTAGACATCATTATTGTTTGATGGAGTGTGTATTGTAAATTTGATGCTAGAACTTTGAAGCTATTGGCAAATCTGGCATTGATGTTGAGATACAAAAAACCAACCTAGACTTTAAAACACTATCCCTCCTCTGTACTTACGTACGAGAACATAGATATAGGTTCTTGATTCCCCACATAAGCAGCATCATGAACAGTAACTGAGACTGATAATGTAACTGATAACTCATCCTCCTTGTCTAATATTCAGTTCACATGGTCATCTGACAGAAAATTTTCTGTAGTACAGGTTTTTGTCTTCAGTACTTTTATATATAGCAAACAAACTTTTATATTTAGGAAATGAGATATTGGTGCTCTTAGGTTTTCCATCCCAAATGCAACGATATATCATACTACAGTCCTGGAATTTAAGAGAATGTGTCTTAGAAGGGTATTACAACTGCAAGAAAAGGCAGCATACAGACCGTCTGACTCCAAATCTTCTCAGGACATCCTACTAGATGTGTTTACAGTGGGGATGGTGAGACCCTGGAAGAAGTTACCCAAAGAAGCTCTTGCTCCATCACTGGAAATGTTCACAGTCAAGTCAAGTGGTACTTTCAACAACCTGATCTAGTGAAAGATGTCCCTGCCCAAGGCAGAGGGGTTGGTCAAAATGGTTTTTAAAGATCCCTTCCAAACCAGCCATCCTATGATTTAGTTTTCCTGTATTCGGCTGCCTTCCAGCTCACACAAAAGGATAATTCCACACAATTCTGGACCAACAAGTCTGACCATAGGTCTTTCAACAATGACTTTAACACTTTGAGTGATGTTATGGTTCCACTGATTTATTGATGTTCTGTTTGTCATTTCTGTTCAGGTAACTCCCTCTCAAATAGTTTTCGTTTTCATGTTGGCCTGAAAAATACTTTTTCAGGAGATTCTAACCTAAATAGATATATATGGGAAAAAAAAAAAAGAGAAGAAAAAGGAACTCCAATTACTTGTGAGGTGAGAAACAAAACTTTTTCATGAAGTCATATTGCTGTGAAATGTACTTGTGTTTTTTTTCACGTCAGTGATACTATTGTTTGGGGATAATTCACAAATAAATATAAAAAAAGCTATTTTCTGCTAACAATCTGTTTTCCATGAAGATGTTCTTTGTCGTCTTCAATAGCCCTTGTTCGTAATTATTTCACAATACCAAATGAAAGGATATGTAAAGTTATGCATCAATTTCTAGTATTTGGCACTCTGCATTTAAAAAATGTTATTAAGTTGGAAGTCTTTGTCTCTTCCACCCTTTGCTTTCATCATTGATTGAAGAGAGGGGCACTTCCAGTGGATACTCTGATCTCAGCTGGGCTGAATCTAGACTTTTAAATCTATTTGATATTCATTCTGTCTGGAGGACTTTAAAATTGACTCAGTGCAATGACGTGTTTTACTTTCCCTTGATTAGATTAATATATTTGCAGTAAGTAGAGATGACAGGATCCGCTCTTTGGGCCTTTGATTATCTGTGAGAAGAATATGGAACTGGAGAGGCTGGAAAATCAGGATTAAGCAGTCACTATGAAGTTCTGAATCTACCATTTGATATAACCTTTGACAGAAAAGTCAAAGCTTGAAAACATATTTTATAATGGCATTGCAGGTCAGGGTCAGACTTCCAACTAATTTTCCTTCTCCATATTCACAAAAATGAATTGTGTTTGCCATAGTCAATTCTGTCTGTTTTTTTTAATTAACTTAGTATCAAGGCTCTGGCTAGGGATTTGGTCTGTCCCTACTGTGAAGGGCATGCTTATGTTTGTCTTCTTCATCCCATAAACTCCATCAGCCTGCTGGTTATTGGTTTTGGGAACACAGACTCTCACTAATCCTGAGGAGTATTATAAAACAGAGGTCAACAATATATTGTATAGCTACCACATGAAAGCATTTTAACCACCTGCAGTTTGCTAGAAGCTGTTGATATCACCCCACCTAACACTGGATGAAATGTTGTACACCTTTACGAACAGATGCAAATAACTCTGCTGCTATTGCCAGGGGTGAAGAATTAGTAAGTATAGTGTGTGATTAGGCACTTCTCGTGATGTCTGTAACAGCTTCCACATCAGAGTCCTGATGAGGAAGTGCTGCGGTTTGACACTGGTTTAAATGCCAAACACATGAAATCCAATTATGTGCATAAGGGAATATGGATTTATTGAGGAAAATGTAAAGAAACTTCAGAGCAAAACAAGGTTCACACTTAAACAGTTGCAATATAAAGTATAGTTTATAACTAACAGAATAAAAAGA
>VYZQ01010990.1:14623-40291 GCA_013400655.1 Mystacornis crossleyi
TTGAGGCTAGAAACAAAGAGAAATCTCCCGCGCTTGCACGGGCTTTTTATATGCAAAACTGCAAAAGCACGATTGGCCCAAAAGCCCGTCAATCAACTCCGGTTCAACCTATTACAGGACGATATTTCACCTCTCCTGCTGTGTGTTAAATAGCATCCCATACAAAACCATTTATATGTAACTGCAGTATTTGTCTGCACTAGTCTTTATTTTTTGATGGCAGTGTGGAAGTTTGTTGGATTATTATCACTGGATGTATTAAAAAACTTGGGAACTGTCTTGGAAAGGGAGTGGCAGATGCTCCACGCTGCTTCTTACATCCTGATTTGGAATGGAAGTGGAACTCAGCAAGTCTATTTTTTCTGGCATACTGGCTTGGTCATTTGAGTTAATTTTTAACTGTCCTTATTAGTTCATGATTAATTAAGAATCATATTGTAAGAACAATATGAAAACCTAACAGAAGAGTGAAGATTTCCAGGCAAAGAAACAAAAAGCAATACCAAGCAAAAAAGGAAACTCAGATAATCTCTGCAGAATTTCTTGGTCATTGCAACCTAACAACCTGCCATCCCTCCCTTGTTTGGAAGACCCAGTAACCTTCACCATTTTCATGCCTCCTACACCTCCCTCCCAGCCTCTATGCAGTCTTTCTGCCTCAAGATTCTTTGGAAAAAATGCAGAATCTACAGCCTTTGGTAAAAGCAAAGCTTATTTTCAGGTAATCACAAAGCAGATGTGAGCAGTCAGCCCTATGCTCAATTTCTCAGAATTTCAATATATCTGCCTTACCAAAGCACCTGTGAAAGGTGAATAGGGCTATGCCTACCAGTGCAGCCAGAGAGTTCAGAAATTACTTTATTATTTCTAATAATAGGACATCTGCAGGAGTGAAAACCTGCCTAAGTAATTCATTGTCAAATTTACTTTTTAAATGCTTGAAAATGACTGCAAGGCCTTTGGCAGCAATGAATTATGTAGTTTAGCTGTTCTGTATAACAAAGAGGATTGTTGCCTGCTTCTTTCTCCTTGGCTCCACAATATGACAATGTCAGAGTGACAGCAGCCACAGGTCCCTGGCCTCCTTATTCTAATTCTATCGGATATCAATTGACAACATTACAAAATGCTGACTTTTTTTTCACTGACGTTACAGTATGTAAAACTTTACCTTGGGATGGACTGCAAAGTTAAGGAAAATGCTGATGCAGCCAAAGTACTGCTGGATAGTGCTGTTGTGGCAATAAGGGACCTATCGTTTTGTATTATACTTTGCTAAACAGAAACCCCTCATAGTAACAAAAAAGGCATTTTCTCTATGAACACGTTTCAAATTGTATTTAAAAGCATAACATTGATTTTTCTGGACTGTATGTTTTCAAAGATTGCTGTGTGATAACATTGTTCAATTGCACCACGCTTTTCCAGAAAAAGTTTTCAATGACCTCAGCAGTCTTCACATTTAAATAGTACTTTACCACTTTTCTCAATGTATGGCCTTGCACACTGTACTTGAACATTCATTTCTTTCATCTGTAGCAGAGGGAAACCAATGTTTGTTTACCTGTCTAATACGTATCTTGTGAGAATTAAGTTATTGATGTTCAGTAACACATTTAACTAATGTAACCAAATGAAGCTAATTAGATGTTTAAGCATTGTTGTTAAGTGGCTGATCCAAGGGAACATGGAAGCTGCACATGAAGGCAAGCTGGAACCATAAAATTTGAAGCAAGGAATCCCATTCTGTTTCAGATCATTACGGGCTATGATCATGATGTTTGAATTTGAATGGGATAAGTGGATTTCAAAGCATTTCTGTGATGCTATAAATTCCCCAGATTTTGAGTTCAGGTTAAGTATCTTGGAAGTCAGAGATCCTTGCTGGTTTACTGGGAAATCAGCTTACCCGATGGCTGATCATATCAACAACTTTTCATGTAAGGGACAATTCTTCTGTCTGCAAAAAAGGAATAGATTGATTAGACTGCCACTTCTGACTGGGCAGTCAAAATACTCCAAAAAATTAGCCAGAGTCAAAAACTCTAGCTAATCTTTTCCCCTCATGCTCCTCTCAAAAGTATTTGAAGAGCCTCAGAGGAGATTTAAGCATTACCCTGGCAGTAGAGAGCAGCTGGAAATGGGAAAACTGTCATTGCAAAACTTACTTGAATTCAGAGAGTCAGATTTTGGACCTTGTAAATTTTCAGGACCTGTTTTCAGGTCATCACACTTAATGTGGCATGTTGCTGCAGGAACTTTTCTGGTCTAAAACTAGGTGTCCTTAAAAGCTGAAGTAATGTTATTATCTAGAGCAGATTTTGATGTGACTAACCTTTCAAATGTATGCTTTTTAGTTAGCAGATAAGATACCTAAGAATTACTAAACAGTGTTTGATGAAAGGTGCATCAAACATCTAGTCGATGTCTGAAAAATACCTGTAGCAGACACTTTAGAAAAAGGAATCGTTCATACAGGAAATGACCAGCCTCCCTCATCTTCTTCCAGCTTCTTCCCCACAACAATTTACTGACTTTCTGTGTTAGATATTGCATATGGACAACTACATCTTATAGACCCCAGAAAATCTGTATTCTTCTTCCTTTTTAAACATATTCATACATTCAGTCTTGTGTGAGACTATTTCTATAGTCCTCATTTTTATGTATCCTGAGACACTACTTTCTTTCGTTTTAAACTTGCAGTACCTTCTTTCTTTTAAGAATCCACGAATAATCTCACTGCTTTTCATGATTTTATAGGTCTCTGTTTCACTTGCACATGAAAATGCCCCACACAACTTATCACACATGTGGCCCTTCTTTGTTTTGTTTTGTACCTTATATGAGAAAAGCAACCAGAACTCAAGTGCAGTGTTCAAGAAATTGGATTTAGACAATGCTCAACATGGTGATTTCTA
Organism: Mystacornis crossleyi; assembly: GCA_013400655.1. Taxonomy (NCBI): domain Eukaryota; kingdom Metazoa; phylum Chordata; class Aves; order Passeriformes; family Timaliidae; genus Mystacornis; species Mystacornis crossleyi. Next base: position 17,545 of record VYZQ01010990.1, read on the forward strand.
TCTACTTTCTAGCTCCTTTTCAATTAAGTGCAAAAATTCTACTCTCATTTCAGACTGACACCAACCATTAAACTGATGTCCACAGGGAGCTTTTCAAGTGATTCCAAGTCATATATATGTTTTGAAAAAACAAACGTAACCAGTGCATACTATGATTTAGAGGTGCTGGAAAGATAGTATTTACATTTCTGTTATTTTCAAAGGATCTTCAAAGAAATCATACTCATAGAGCTGTCTTGATTGCAAATTGCAAAGAATTGAAAGAATGTCAAATGTCATTCCAGTGTGTATTTTACTGCCATGGTAACACAAAGGTAACTGAGCAGGTTAAGCTACAAATTGCCTACTCAGCTATTTACAGCTGTCATTGACATTTACAGATGTCAATGAAATAGTCACTTAATCAGGCTTATCATTGCTTGTGCTACATAATCAAGACAACCCTATTAAAGCCAAAGTCAAAATGCTGGGTGTTTTTGTGTGGTCACTCTTCTCCATATGCTATAACTCTAGCATACAAACTCTGGTCTGTGTGCTCCAGTGTATCAAATGTGGCCAATCAATTAACATTACTTATTGTCACAGGCTGTTTTGCCACCATGTTAAATAGTAGTTTGCTTTCTTTTGCAAATACTACACATGGTGAGGTTTTTTGTATCATTTGTAATTAAAGCCTAATCTTTTCAAATAAATCTTTTCATATGCTAGATGCATTCCAATTGCACACATCTCAATTAACAATAAAAACAGATGTGCTGAAAAGTACACTCCTGGGTTTTCTACTTCTAACTCAAAATTATATGCATAAAATAGAATTTTAAGCTGTGGTTGTTGCCAAGTAAAAACGCATTATAATCAAAACCACACAGAACAAGGGGATAAAATATTTTTTTTTAATTCTTAGCTAATGCTATTCTAGGGTAATGGAAAAATATTTATTTGGAAAAATAAGTAAAAATATTTGCTACAATTTATTCTCTCAGTAAGACAGTAAAAGTTTACATTGCTTGATTACCTTAACATGTTAATGTATAGTGAATCAGTTAATGTATAATGAATGCATAGCTCCTACCATCATAAAGTAGCTTGTAATGTTGTTCTATACATTTTATATTAATTTTATAATCAATTCTATACATTTTAATACTGATTTACTGCTCACTCCACAGACACAGTTGGCCTTAGCAAGTCTTGTAGTACCATGAAAAAGAATGCTGAGTTCATTTTTCATCCATACTTAGAACTTCACCAGAAACTTAAAAAAAAAAAAAAAAAAAAAAAGAAGAAGATCCCATATCTGTTCTTCCCTGCAAAAACACATGAAGAATTTTCAAAGCCTGGGCAAGCCATAGTGCAATGTTCAGGAAGAAGCCAAAAAAAAAAAAAAAAAGCAGAGAGGAAATGTCCACTTGAACTTAACTTCAAATATATTAATGGAAACACTTTTTTCCATGACAATCTCATAGGCTTAACACTTATGTTACTCTTTATTAGTATGAGCAGCCTACACCAGTGTTATGGAAGGTTATTAGCATAATAATTTCTAGATAACAAAGTGGTTACTCACTCAAGCGGTACTACTTACTCTATCTTTACAAAACATGTCACATAAACACAAAGTGACTACTGTGTATGGTTAGGGCCCTCTTTCCTAATGCACATCTCCTGCAGCAGACACCTTCCAAAGGATTCAGACCCCTATCCAGAAAATCACCTATGCACCTATTTAAATTTAAGCATGTGAATAAACCCTTTCATTTCAGTGGAAATGCTGCTTAAACTTAAGCATCTGTTTGGGTTAAGGCTGGTGAGGGCGTACGGTGTAGTTCAGAGAAGCTTGCCACCTACCGTTTCATCAACATCATGTCCTACAGCACCTGGGTTTTCTTTGGAAATTGTCCATCTTGTTAAAAAACAGACTCAAACTTGATTAGCTCATAAAGTTTTGAATAGCTTGCAGTATGAAGTAGCTCAGCTGTACACACGTAGGCAAGACAAGTTTTGTGCCAGGAAATAGACTCCCTCATTTTACAAAATGACCTTATTTTTTCCCAATGGTTTTTATTCATATCAAGATAAATTATTAGAAGGAAATCACAGTTTATTCACCTCATGAAATATTTACAGTCTTGCTATTTTCAACATATCGATTTGGGCCTCAATTCAGTCCTTGATTTCAAAGGAAATGAGGTCAAACCTATAGAACATAAAAACTAAGCTTTCATCAATGTAATTCTGTTAAAAATGTTACCCAAAACTGAATATTTTTGCTTTTTTTATACAAAAACAGTAAATCTTTTTCATAGTCATGTATATTTAGGTTTTACTCCACTAAACCACAGGGAGAAGACCACAGCTTGAAGTTCCCAGAGAGTTCCAGCCAGGCTCACGTGTCTAGCCTCACCAGTGGTTACTTACTGCTCATTCCAGAGGAGCTCATTGTGCTGTGTGTGGCAGACAATGTCAAAAGATCTCTTTGGTTTCGATCAATAACTCATTGAGGTGCAGGTGCATAGCAAGACAGGAAAAAAGCTTTTTGAGGTAATCCAAAATAACACTTGAAGATTTGTAGAGAAGTTACCTTTGCTGTAGCTTTAGTATTGTGTTACACAGAGAATCAGCTTTATGCACATGTGCATCTCTGGTTAACAACTCCATTTAAACATTGACGGAATTTTCTATTGCATTTGCTCTGGGGCATGCTTTAAAATGTTCATAACTTCATTATTTTACAATCAACTCTAATACAACCTAGCAAAAATATGTACTATTCACTGGGGAGTAGTTACATCCTGAGTTTCATATATCAAAGTTTTGTTGTTTCTAAGTTATGCTAAGGAGAAAAAAATCAAGTTGAAACAATTTTCTCTTTCTTTATTAAAAGTGTGATGTTTTCACAAAGGCAAAAATCAGAAACAGCTGAAAGCATTTTACCCAAACTGTAGAAGGGAGGGGGAATTTACCTTTGAACAGAGACCAGTTATGCATAATCATGAGGCAGAAAGGTGAGAATGTGGAACAAGAGCATCTGTAAGTAGGTACTTTCAACAGCAGAAGCTTTCAATCTTTACCACACCTCCATCTCTCTCCCCTAGCCTCTCTTCCATCTCAATGCTTTTCTTTCCCTTTTAAGACCTATTTGTCTTTGCCTCTTTTCAAAGTTAGTAACCTTCCTTCATTTCTCCTACCACTGCCCACTGTTTGTTGTTTCTGGAGCTATCTGTTGATTCCTGGAAAGCAAAAAACTCTTTAATAATTTGAAAGATGCAATCGTAAGTGTTTAGTATCATTACAGCAAAAGTTTTGATTTCATTGAACTAGAAGCACTTGAGGTGCCTGCATGGGCGTAATGCCAGCAAACCAAGTTTTTTAATATGTACCTTGCCTCATCCTTTCAGCTGTTTGTAAGGACAGCTAAGGCAGGCGAGAAGAGAATATAGGAGAGAGGTGGGCAGTAAATCCAACAGCACTTAGAATGTCCTAAAAAAATGTGATTTATGGGCATGATGATGTTATTACCAAGAATGACACTTTTTCAGAAATGTTTATCAGTAATTAATTTGTCCATTATATGCCATTAATTTAGCATGCAACTTTATTTGCTCCTCCATTTCTCTTGTAGCCCTCTCAAGTGAACCAACCAGGTGAATCCTTGGCAATGAACTGAGACATGAATGATCCTATGTGCTGGTTTTGGCTGGGATAGAGTTAATTTTATTCACAGTGGCTAGTATGGGGCTATATTTTGAATTTGGTCTGAATACAAGGTTGATAATACAGAGATGTGTTTGTTGTTGCTGAGCAGGGCTTACACAGAGCCAAGGTCTTTTCTACTGGTTCTACTTCCACACTGGTGAGGAAGTTGGAAGAGCGTGGAAGGTTGGGAGGAGACACAGCTGGGACAGGTGACCCCAACTGACCAAAGGGATGTTCCAGACCACCATGCTCAGTACATAAAGTGGAAGGAAGAAAGAGGAAAGTGAGGATGTTTAGAGCGATGGCATTTGACTTCCCACGTCATTGTCACATCTGATGGGGCTCTGCTCTCCTGGAGATGGCTGAACACCTGCCTGCCCATGGGAAGTACTGAATTCATTACTTGTCTTTCTCTGTTTGTGTGTGCAGCTTCTGTTTACTATATTAATCTGTCTTTATCTCAAACCATGGGTTTTCCAGCTTTTACCCTTCCAATTCTCTCCCCAGTCCTTCTGGTGGGCTGTGAGTAAGTGGTTGCCTAGGGCTTGCATGCTGGCTGGGGTGAAACCATGACATCTCAATAGCCATAGGCCATCCTCAGTTTTTCTCTTTTGTCAGATATAAGGTAATTCTAAGAGATCTTCACAGTGTACTGGTCACCTGTGAGAATAAAAATGTTGCTTGAGCTTCATGACTACACTCTAGAGGCAGAAGTTTTTTTCTGTAGATAGCACAGGAACACTAAACTACTCACTTAGGTGGACTCAATTAGGTTTCTCCCAAGGTAATCAGTGAGCTCTGTGACAGATCCTTAAGAATGTTTCAATGCTGTGAAGCTGATCAAAACCAGATACCATTAGGAGCTTTAAATCTGACTCTGTCATTTTTCTGTATGTAAAGTTTAGCTCTTTGTGTATCCTTACGCACAATGTTAATTTAAATCTGAAGCCCTCAGTAGGCTGAACACACCGAACTGCTGACAGATGCAAGTGTGAAGAGTGTACTTTTATGAAAGGACTGCTCCAAATACATGTCTCTCTCCTCAGCAACGGGCTCTCTGCTAAACTGTGTACATGACACTTTATTTCATAACAAATTTGTTCCTCTCTGGCTAAGGCCTTATTCCTGCCTTTTCTGTAAACACAGGTATGATACGATCAAGTAAAAAAAGTTATGTATCTGCAACTCAATCTGAACAGAAACTTATCAATCCACTAACATACATACGAACACAGTGAGACATAATGTGTGACATTCCATTCACCTTAGTTAGAGCTTATTAGAACCTGCTTTGATTCTTACAGGGGTGATTCCAGAATTGTTTTCTTACAGGCTACTGAGAATCAAAAATGAAGTGTTACTAATGGAACTAATGGAGGAAATGCTGAAATTAATCATTAACAACTCCAAAACCTACATTTTTTTAAGATTAGATTATGTAAAATAATATCCAAAAAAGAAACAGCCAAAGTGAAATGTTATCAAGCGGCAGGCTATTTCCAAGTCCAAAGCAGATCAGCAGTTGCATTTTGAGGGAGGAAATTCAGCTGTCTGATGCTGTTGGGTTGCTCAAGGAGGCACAGTGTTCTTCCTGTAGACCCCGACAGGGCTGCTGCAATGCTTCCCGCCGGCTCCTCAGCTCAAGGAGCAAGTCCCAACCCGCCGATGAAAGTGCTCGTCCTCAGAAGCAAAGTAGGAGGGCTCTTTTGTGTGGGTTCCAAAGGTTTTATTGCTCCAGATGGTCCAGGGACAAAGGACGACCTGAGGGCAGGGTCCAGGGTTCTTATAGTACAGGAATAACGAGTGGAGAAAAGGAAAACAACCAATAGGAAACAACAACAGGGGTGGGATCAACAGTGCAGCAACCAATGAGGATAATAGGGAGGAGAGAATTAGAACAGGGAGCCAGTGGGGCATTGAACTGGGGAGAACTTTCCAGGTGGAGGCGGTGACCCTAGACCTCGCTGCTGCCCTTGGATCCACCCCCAGCCCCCTGGTGCTCCGACCACTGGGTGGCCAAGGCTTGATGGGCGTCAGACAGCCATACCCACTGCGGGGCTGGGTCACCGCGACAGCTGTCTATTTCTAAGATGAATTATTTTGATCCTTTCAGAAGGTTTCTTTACAATATAAATTTGGAAAAGGCAGAAAGAGAAAATTTTCTGTAAGAAATCAGTTAAGGTTGAATAACGAAACAACTTTGTCATAGTGGATGGAGGAACTATAGGCTAAATATTTGTCTTGGTTCTGCAAGCCTTGAAAAGAGAAGCTCTTGAAAACTGAAGCCTCTAATGAAATTTTAAGTTTTCTGGCCATACAACCCAAATTTAAAAACTGTCTCTCTTTATCATCCTCTTCAGCCTTTCTAAGCATCACAATCCCTACTTTTGGAAAAAAGCTTCAGACCAATGAAGTTAGCTTCTGTTGTCCTTGACAATCTAATTTTCTATAAAGCAGTCAACTGGGGAAGAACATCCGAAAAAGGTTGTTCCATTCAGTGCTATAGGTTCAGATCTTTAAAGCAGTTGCTTCTACTGACATCATTACAATACTGGAAAGAGGACACATGTGGGGGGAAAAAAAAAAAAAAAAAACATAGGCTGATTTGATGATACTCTCTCCTGATTTACTCAGTACATAATTTTTGTCCCTTTTCTTCCTCTGACTGAACATATGGTTGTTTCAAATCAGGTGGGTTAAGCAATACTGGCAGACAAAATAGCTCTTCTGAACTTAGAACTAATGATCTTCTGTGTGTTCTGATTCACTTTCTGGTGAACTGGAGCTGCAAGACAGCCTTTTTCACTAATTCCATTACATAGGTCTACTATGTCCTCTTTTATGCCTTTTCTTCCAGATCCAAACAGTCTTTACAAACAACTGTTCAGTGAGAATTTTCTGTGTCATAACCATTTTCATTGCCATTTTCTAGACTTTTTCATATTTCTCTTGTTAGCTAGTATTATATTGTCTGAGATAGGCTGGCCAGAACAGTTCACTGTACCTGAAATAGTCTATGCACTGAAATTGCATAAGACCACATCTTGGTTTCTGCTGTTTTTTCTACTCATTGCTTCAGATTTTCTTTAATTTAATGTCTTGCATGGTGGCATGCACATTTTTTTCCGAATTAACAATTCATGGTTTGTGATATGATGGACAGTTTCTTTCTATTACAATATGTGACGTTAGCTTTCATTCAGTTGCCTTTCCCTATTGATCCTGAGAGGACTTTTAAAATTTATTATGGCACTAATCTCACCTAAGATAGCTAATTTTGACTCACTTGAAAAAGCAGTGATGTCCACCCAACAGCAGGTGAATGATTACCTCAGCAGAAGTGTTGTATGCAGCTGTCATTAACAAGCCTACCTACTATGACCTTGTCTGAGATGAATCCCTTCTTTTCCAACCCCCAATGTTCTGTGCCAGAACATTTCCCCCTCTAACCAGCCACTGTGTGAAAAGTTCGTGTTAAACAAGTTGCTGCGTGAAGTCATTGTGCACCCCAGTCCCTATATTGCAAGACAGTGAATAAATATTCCCTGCTTATCTCCCTGACCCATTGATGTCTTCACAGACCTTCCTTTTCCTTTTCCTTTTCCTTTTCCTTTTCCTTTTCCTTTTCCTTTTCCTTTTCCTTTTCCTTTTCCTTTTCCTTTTCCTTTTCCTTTTCCTTTTCCTTTTCCTTTTCCCTATCTCATCTCTTTTCTAAGCTGATTTTTTTTTTTTTTTTTTGTGCACTGTCTCCCTGGAGAAAAACTGTTTGTCAATCCTGACAATTCTTGTTGTTTTTCTTATTAGTTTGACTACATTCTTTCTGAGATAGAAAAAACTGCTTTCTGCAGTGACCTTAAAAAATGGTCTGTATCACGGACTTATACTTTTACATAATGAGGTGCTCTTTTTTATTTGCCTGGCCTTTCCTGATAACTCTTAACATTATTTTTTCCTTTTTTGTATTGCCCTTGAAATTACCTTTTCTATAACTATCCACAGTGTTGATAAGCCCTCTTAGCTGAACAGCTTAATAATCTATAACTGTACATGCCGTGCATTAGGGTGTTTTTTTCTGTATAAGCGTTACCTAGCCTTTATAGACACTGAATTTCATATGCTATTTTATCACCTACCAACTCAGTCTTCTAAACTTATTCTGAAACTTTTTGCAGGTAAAAGCAAACACTATTCCAGATTTGAGGAAAGGAATGTAAATCTATTCTGAAGAAAATTTTTGTCCCAACAAAACAGAGATAAGTGCATGTTTTGGGGTGAAAGACATGGACATATTCAGAACATCTATACAGGTCCTGTCTGTACATTTACTCACTCTTACAGCCAACCAGATTTTATTTGCTGCATTGAGAGGTCTGAAAAACTCTTGTTGGCCCTAGAGTTCCTTTACATGTTTGGTTCAGGGAGAAGAAAGTGGCTGGAACAGAGTAGCAGGGAGAATAATTCATATAAGTATGGAATCAGCTTTCTACAGTTTCTTCCAAAGAAGTGCACCTTTAAAGAAATAGGAACAGCCTTCTCTTCTTAAAACCTAATACTCCAGAAGTATTTCTTGATCCCCAAAGAAAGAAACATTGGAATGTAGTCATAGATTTTTCTTTCTCTCTCTCTCTCTTTTTCTTTTTTTTCTCTCTCTCTCTGTCTTTGTCCTTTTATAATTTTTTTTTACTGTCTGATATTTTTGTCACACTTTAGCCAGCTCTAATTAGCATATTTTTGCAAACTGGTGAAGCAGGCAACATTTTCAACTTCCTTTTGAACATTTTGTGAGGCAAAACACAGAAGTAACACTTACATGTAGAGGGTTCTGCAGCTGGCCTTGTTCCAAGCATCTTTTGAAACTAAGTGTAAGAAATCTAACAGAATTACGCAAGTTGGACCTTACATACCCATATGGAACTAGAAAATCTAATGACAACACAGAAAACTGTCAGCTGATTCTTGAAGTGTCACACAAGGAAGCAAATCATTACCAGAAAGCTGGTTTATTGAACCTAACTGACATGAACAACAACAAACCAAAATTAGTAAAAGCATGTGCCTACGGCAATCTACTGCTGTTTATTTATTTTATGTTTCCTAAAGCTTCTTATTCCTTAGGTTTCTTTGTTTGATATTGTAATGTAGCAGTCTTGCTATGATAAAATTCTATATTCTGAGGGGACAATTAATGACAATCAAAACACAACATTTTATTTATAAATCAAGTAAAACATATAATTTTTCCTAGATAAATTTATTATTTTTAAAAACCATTGCAAATACGTAGGTTTCCTCCCATGGCCTCTTATTTCCTCTAGTATGAGGGGGAAAAAAAAGACAATGGATTTTTCAGAGTACTCACTTGCTTTGTAGATGAGGCTGAGAAGGTATGAAGATTTCCAGTTCCCTGGAACCCACTGCCAGCCCTGAACAGGGCAGAGCTCCTTGCTTTGAATGTATGATTTCCCACTTCATTCCCCAGTATAATGGATCAGAGGATGAATCCATCCCCTGGTCCACGCAGTTCAGGCTGGAAATCGCTTACCAGTGAACCATGATCTGCCTCTGTTCAGACCTTCAGATGAGCTAACACATTCTTCATAATTTTGTTTGATCTTTATTTCCCTCTGAAACATTCGTGTCTCATTCCTTATTTATCCAATAAATAGAATCTGAAGGAAAGCTTAAACATGGAGCCACAGACATGACATGCAGCATCCAGGTGACACTGGCACACATAGTCCTGGAGATGACTCTGAAGCTTCCCAGTACTTAAGTTTTAAGAAGACTTCCAGGCTGTTCCAGGCTGTCCTTCCCACTTGTTCCCATGCTCAGACCCATCTGTACCTATCTCAGGCCTTTACCAAGTGAGATATGACTTACAAAGCTCTAAGAAACCCTGCAGCAGAGGCAGATGCAGGTGGTTCAGCTCCTAGTGAACCCCTGCCCAGGCACAAGTGCTCTCAGTTGGGAATGAGGCACACAACGTCCAACACCTTTTGCAGAGCCCAGAAGACAGTAATATATAAGGGACAAAACCACAGAATAACAGAATCATTAAGTCTGGAAAAGGCCTCTAAGATCGTCAAGTCCAACTGTCCACCTACCACCACATACCAAATGAATTTGCTTTAATTTAGCATGTTCATCCCTAAACCATGTCCTCAAGCGCCATATCCAGGGATGCTCACTCTATCACTTCCTTGGGCATTCTGTTCCAGTGCTTTATAACCCTTTCCATTACGAAATTTTCCCTCAAAATCTCCACTGATGTACCTCGAGGCCATTTCCTCTTGACCTGCCACTCGTTATCTGGGAAAAGAGTCTGACCCCCACCTGGCTACAAGCTCCTTTCAGGGAGTTGTACAGAGTGATGGTCTCCCATTAACCTCCTTTTCTCCAGGCTAAACAACCCCAGGTCCCTCTAAATTTGGTCAGTGGGCTGTGAGGTGGACTCCTTTTACTTCTGTGGCTTTAGTTTTATTGCATATGGATACCAACTCTAACTGATAATTTGGCCCACTATATAGGACATGTACTCACAACATAAACCAATGATTATATTACCATACAGTACAGCAAATTGTTTCTTAGGCAATGAAAATGCATTATCAACCCCAAAGGAGCAATTACACTGCACACTGTGAAAGTATATTAAGAATAATACACAGAGCTCCTCTCAGTCTAAATTAGTCTATTGACATGATGGCAGCTGTGAAGATGGAAGAGCGCGGGAGATTCAGGCACTCTGTGCATTAAATTCTCATCAGGAGAACTATATGGACATAAAAACATCAGTGAAGACATTGGAGGCAGAACTTCCTCTGATCTAAAATACTGATGATTTCAGTAAATCTAGGTTAGTTTTAAGCCAGCTGCTCTTTACTCCTTAACAGAGGTGGAGACTGGTATAAATGAGGGGAGAAGGGTATGTTTGCTTTATTTATTTAATCAAAGGGAGTTTGGCCAGCCTAGTCCCTACTTTATGCCAGCACAACACATGTGCCTTGTACAGCAACCCTTCAGAACTGGCTCTGAGCACCCAGGGCCCTCGTGGCAGGGCTGGCCCTGCCTCCTGCATGTGTCCTCCTCTGCAGGCAGTGTGGGTGTCAGTGTAAAGGAGAGGAGTGTTTGCCACCAGCTCTTGTCTTGCCTGGATGGATGGGCCCTGCTCCATTCCACTGCATGGACAAAGGCAGCACACACAAGCACTCCTGTCATCGCTGCTTTGCCTTCCCTCTTGGTTACTACCTTGAAATTATGAAAAGCTGTAAGGAAGACTACAGGGGAAGATTTAGCATTACAGAACCTGAAGACAATATTTATTAATCCTCTGATTCCACTTACATAGTTTCATTCACAAATCATTGTTTCTCTTGCAACCTGCAAGTCAATTACTGGTTTTGTAGGGCTAGTTTTAGAACCTGCCATATTTAGTACATTTGTTAAACTACCAACATAGAAGACATTAACTATGACATCTGAAATAATGTTCTTTCACTGCTGCAATGCAGCTTTCATTGAAAGCAATGAATTTGCTGTATTTAGGCCTATTCCACATCAATAGATAGAAAAATACAGATTTTTTTTGTTTGTTTGTATGAACAAGAAATACTTCTTAGTGATTTACCTCTGATGTTTATGGATTTCTCTTTAGCACACACAGTATATAGTAAATTATTTTAGGTAAAAAACAATAATTGCATTTTAGGACTTGTAGGTGTCAGTACCATATTATGTTCAGAATCATGGCAAATTTCTCTCTTCTATCTTGTTTCTGGAGAAAGAAAAATATAAATCTAATATTTTTTGTTGACTCCCAGCCTACCTTTTCTTCTCCTTTTCTCTTTTTGACACATTTTTAGTTTAATGGTACATTAAAAAATTAATGTTTGCAGTTATGGTGACTTGTACCCCTCAAAGTCCTGGCAGAAAACCAGAAACTTTTATCTGGAGCAAATTTACAAGCCACTAGAGCTAAAAGTTAATTAAAAATTAACTTTATATTTTTTGTAAATTATTTGCTTTACGTATTTGTGTTACTGTATTAAAAATATACATTTAAGCAGTCTATTGTAAGCACAAGAAAATTAACAGCATTATTCTGCAATAGAATGGTTTTGCCAAGTTTAATTTATTTTTCTCACTTACAGCACTAAAAGAACATCTTACATTCATATTTTACATGCAAGTCACAACAGTTCTGTTCATAACCACGCTGTGTCTCCTTTATATATTCGAGCTATTTGCAAAATTTCCATGATCTGCACAACAAAAACCAGACATTACTAATGTTTAATGGCTTAGATTTCCAAATCTCAAAATAATTTAAACTGGTTTTATTACAAAACAAAGGAAGATATAAACTGGAAATAAAGTATCTAATCTCGAGATTATTCTAAGGATCCAAATCATCTGTACAGAAAATAGGTCTCATCCATGACTTCTAGATCTTGAACATCACTCTTTTTTCTGTTCAGGCTACTGACACATAAATAATTCTCTGTGCATAATCTGTGTTAAATATGCACAGTCTGTGTTAAGCATAATACAAAGAAGAGTTTCCACCTAAATGCAAACAATGGAAACAGCTATACGAAACATTAATTGATTTGTTTTGAATTCATATCTGACAGTAACAAGTATCGAGCAGCTTTTGCTTTGTTATTGTAGGTGTTGTTAATGCACTTTCTACATCCATTTAAATGCAAATCCTCATGCAAGTAATCACGTGAAGGAGGAAAAAAGGAGTATGTTCAGCTGAAGACAAAGCTGGAAGGATAATAGTAAGCATGAGCAGAGTGTTAGTAGAGGGCTTTACATTAAAAAAACCTTTTTGGAATGCCAATGAAAACAAAACTGCATTGAAAATACCTGAGTAGAATATTACACCACAGTAGAATGCATACATGATTTCTATGAAGTAAAATTAAATGAAATTTTTGTATATATATATATATGTATATATCTATATTTCTATGTTGGATATATATTTGCAAACATGCTGTATTCTATTCATCCATTCATGTCAGCTCCATAAACAGAGCTTCAGTTATTGGCTAAAGGCAAATATTTGTTATTTGAATCTGAAAGTGGAGAAGAAGAATCATTAAACAGGCTACTGTATAACCAAATAATGCTTTAGGGTGTCATTTGTGCAGAAAACAGGAAATGAACTGGGACTTAAGCATAATTAAACTAGAGAACAGCAATTTTAGACCTATGTACTCCAGGGAAGTATGATCTTGGAAGACATTGTAGTTTAGACATTTCTCAAGGCCACTTAAGTAGCTAAAGACCCCAAAGCTCTTTACAGTGCTAGAACACAGAAATAAGCTTCCTGTCCACTAATACCTTTTTAATATTTCAGCTTACCGTGCTGAGTTGTTTAGCCTACCTGACATGCAATACATTATCATGGATAGGGAAAGCACTACAGCTCTAATGCACCGCGAGTTTCTGGCGTACCACTGACTCATTTGACAACAGCATCATGATGATAAAACCTTGAAATACTATTCAGCCCATATGCTGAAAAACAGCCATTAGTCTGGGGACAAGCACACCTCAGTACAGAACAGGCACCTTCTTTCTTGGAGATCATTTCCTGAAAGTCCCTCTCCCTGAGATTTTGAATCCAAGAAAGTTGAGTTTTCAGAGCATTTGTCTAGGCTGCAAAGTCCTCATGCTGAAAACTGTGTTGAACACCATCAGATTAAATTTCTTATGTTTCTGGAATTGTTTATTTTTGAATCACTGGGCAGAATGACACAACTGTGCTTGGACAGCCATGTACAACCCAAAGGGGCAGCTGTGGAGATGGAAGTGCCATGCTGTAATGAAATTGAGAAAGTGAAAGTCTAGCAGGGATTGAGATGAAAGGCATAGGGAAAGAGGTAATAATTTGTTAGAAGTTAGAATGAGAGGAAAACAGAGAGTTGTTGCCTTGCATTGTGGACAGAGGAAAGGAAAATGGAAAATAAACTTTCTCAGAAAAGGCATCCAGAATACATTTAATGTGTTGAATCTGTTTGAGTGAAGTGCACTGAGTTGTTGCTTTGCTGGCAGGACAAAAAGGAACGGTAGACAGCAAATCATGTGTGTACCTGTCTTTCTGTCCATCAGTTCAAGTACAACTCTATTTCAGGCATTCTCTTTACTGAGATAATTAAGTTATTAATTAACTCTGAGATCATTCTTATGTCTGTAGAAATGAGTAGATCTATAGGTATTTTACAGGTTCCAAAACTTGTTGCTCTTTCTTTTCTTCTCTTCTGAGACAGAAAACAAGACAGCTCCAGATGAGGTTTAGACTGGATTTAGGAAAAATTTCTTCACTGAAAGGGTGGTCAAGGCACTGGATTTCCCATCGGAGTGGTGGAATCACTGGCACTTGGAGATGTGGCTTAGCAGTGAACACAGCAGTGCTGGGTTAACAGTTGCACTCAATGAACTTCAAGGCCTTTTTCAATCATAACAATTCCATGATTGTTTTCCTGGTTCCTGAACAAGGATGGTAGTAGTAGAGGGAATCCTTTGTCTCAGGCTTGAAGCCCAGGAGGAGAGGGAGGAAACAGACGAAACACTGGTAAAAAATTAATTTTCTTATTAGACAGGGATGACGGAAAATAGAGCTTCCAACATAAAGCAAGACTTGGAAAATAAATGTCAAATATGACCTTCCATAGTGAGGGATTTTTAAAATTGCCAGCCACAGCAAAACCCTTTACTGATTAGAGTCAGTTGGTGGTCTTCTACAAAGAGCGCGCAAGAGGAACGTTGTGGCTTTCCAGTGACATACGTTTGTGACTCAAATAAATAGCAGTAATATTAGTTTTCTCCACCTTCCTTCTTATTGCCATGGTTTTTTGCTGTTCTCCTTCTAGATCAGATAAGCATTAATCAAGATTATTAGAGTTAAGCGAATAATTTGCAATGAATAATTTAGCAGATGAATTTGCCTCTTTTCCTGACTATTGAATATTGTTGAGCAGATCATCATCTCCATTAACATATTCATTTTTCTAATTTATTCTGAAAATGTACCCCATGAAAGCTTCTGTATACTTGGCACTCAGTATTTCCTCTATGTGTGTTGCCTGGCTATTACTGATCAAGCAAATCATGTGATGTTGACATAGCTGCTTTACTGGGTAAACACTTGAATACAACCTATCAAAAGAATATATAATAATTTATATTGATTTGCTTACTACTTGGAAAATAATTTTCTGTTAAAAATCTACAAAAGAAAAATCTTGTCTGTCTTATCAGCCTTCAATAAACTGAAGGGATTTTTCATTTTGAATGCAGCCTGTGTGTGTGTCTCACCAACTCCAGACAGGATGTGCAGAATATTCTGCAAAGTCTGAAAACGTTTTTCTCTTCCCAATATCTTCAACTGCAGTGATTCCTGATTGTGAGATGTACCAGCTGTATTTGTATACTGGTTTTGACCAATCTTCCTTCTGTCTTCTAATGAAGTAAGATCTCGTAGCACACACTGATGACATTATTTAAATTGATTTGTGTACCTTTCCTTTACAGTCTTTCTGCGGTGGTGTGGAATAACTGTAGAGTGGACTGATATAAGCACTGATAGACTGTGTAAGAGGTATTCCAAAACACAAAGAAAAAATAAATTAACTAATAAACACACTAAAACGAAAATAAAATGAAACATCTATGATGTAATCAGTTGACTGTGTGTGCAACTGGTCACAAAATCACAGAGGGCATCATTGACAGTCATTGCAGTTATATGGTTTAAAACTCTCTAAAATGTGCCCCCAAACCTACCTGAATCTAACTAGTTCAATAAAAAAAAAAAAAAGTATATCTATATATAAGCAGAATTATGTTTCCAGAATCCAGCATTTTCTATAGCTTAGTTACAAAGTTCAAAGCTCTTAATGGATAAATGCAAAGTCAGGATCCAAACCGTTTCTTAGGGCACATAAATACTCTTAAACCACTTCCTACTGTGAAGATCAAAATAGAGCATCCACTGACTACCCAGAACCACAGCAGCATGCAGCAGTAGATTTACCACTGCGATCATTGAACAGTGGACTAGCTGAAGCAAAATCTTCAGCCCCTTTCTAAGACACAGGACACAGTTTCATAAAATTGGTTTAATGGATCTGCCAACCATCCCTGCCAAACCAAACTATCTTGAACTGATTTAAAACATACTTAAAATTGCAAATAACACAGTATATAATTTTTCCTACTCAATAATTTTTCTGTGAAACTATATTCATTCCATGCTAGATGATGCCTAAAGTGCTGGTTTTGACATATGTTGGGGGTTTAGGAGGTTTTCTTTTTGTGTGTGTGTGTGTTCTTTTCTTTTGCTCTCAAAGGAATTTTTCCCCATGTTAAGGCACATTACTGGGTACTTAAGAGAAACAAAGGACCGAGCCAGCCACAAGGGAGGGGCCCAATTGTCCTTTTTTTTTGGTCTTGGTGGCGTCTTCTCAGGTGGGGGAGCAGAGACANCATAGTTGTGTCCTAACACATGAGAAGATCTTGGTGTTTTCCAAATATTCCAGATGAAATATGTTGTCTCCCGTGATGAAGCTGTGCCCTGAATGCTCTGGCAATCCTGAAATGAGTCTAAGATCCTGGAAACATTTATGCTGTTCAGGGCAAAATGTTTCAGCCACACAGGAAGGGTTTCTGCACTTCGGGTTTCTCATGAATGTGCCAAAATAGAGTCGAGAGCCTTCAGCTGGAGTTTGCAGGGTTGGGTTCAGTTGGAAAATCTATAGGTTATTTTTAAAATATTATGTTTACCCTTCTATGGGAAAGCCTAAAATATATAATTTGTATTTCAGGATGGGACAATTCCCTCCCCTCTCCTCCCAAATTCAGAATTTCCTAAGAAATAGGAGGTCAACTTTTGACCTTGTCACTTACAGACAGGTGACCTCTGTGCTTCTATGCCCATGAAACAGCTCCTTCACACGCGAACAACTCAAACTATTGTATGGGTTTGACCCCAAGTTGTTAACTCTGCTTTCTCTAACAGCCCATTATGGGGATCTCAAGAGCAACCATGCTGGGCTTTTACAGATTTCAGACTTATAGAGGTTTGCAGAAACATCCTAAATGTTACAGGTCAAAGAGTATATATATCACAAAGAAAGATCACCAGAGAATAACAAAGGTGTTTATTTGGGGAACTGGATATTCTCATACTTTGTCGAGCAACATTTTGAAGTGTTTAAGATGTCACATTTTGTTCCAACACAAAGGAGTCAGCCTCATGGGCTGCACCCATCTGAAAGTGACTGTACAATGGTACAATTTATTCCCTTTACAGTTTACAAAAGCAAGTTCATCAATCTTCTTATCCCCTGCTCCCACACAGGTTTCATTACTAAAATGACTGGGAAATGCAACGCTAATTTAGACAAGCTCTCTGTTGCTCTGTGTCCTAGTTCATGGCAAAAGGCTTTATTCCAAAAATGAAACCTAATAATGAGCCATTAAAGATTTTTAATGGCTTAATCAAGAATGATGTTAAGGCTCTCCAAAAAAGGCACATCCCAGCATACAATGGACACTGTAAATCTTTTGTTGGTTTCTCTATGGGCAACATCCTCCTCTTGCCCAAAAAAAAAAAAAAAATTAAAAATAAATAAATAAAAATTTAAAAAATCTGAGACCCTTTACTATAGAAAAGGATCATTATTAATGTTTCAGTAGAATTTGCATTACAATTCAATTGTAATGCATTTGTAATAAACACGGCAAGAGTGTAGATCTCTTACACAGTATCAACCATCACAGTAGTCTACTACCAGTCCTAATGCATCGTCAGCTACATATTTGGGACGTAAAATATGATTTTGTAGCTAACTTCATCCCTACTTTTGGCAAATACATTTACCGTAAAAGTTTATACCTATAGATATGTTGCTGTAAAAGAGAAGTAAAAGAAGTAAAAGAGAGCGTTGTCATTCAACCTTTGAGAAAAAAGCGTGAGACAAAATACATTCTCACCAGTTTTCAACTGAGCAAATAGACAAGAGAATGTAAATAATAGTACTGGG
This sequence comes from Mystacornis crossleyi, assembly GCA_013400655.1. Classification (NCBI taxonomy): domain Eukaryota; kingdom Metazoa; phylum Chordata; class Aves; order Passeriformes; family Timaliidae; genus Mystacornis; species Mystacornis crossleyi. The sequence goes on from VYZQ01010990.1 coordinate 35,298, forward strand.
TTTGTCAGTGGCAGTATAAGTACCCACAGGTCTTAAGAAGGTTTTTTAAAGTCAAATTTCTCCTGTTAAAATATAGTAGGAGAACAAAATCATAAATTATACTTGTTTGCAGTGGCAAACACATGCACTCCATTCATCAGAGCTTAGCCAGTGGTGCCAAAAAGATTTCACAATCCTAACCGCTGAGATCAACAAATTGCTATTCACACTGTGTTACAGTTTAATATTCCATCTTTTTGCTGTGTTTTGTTTTGTTTTTTGTTTTGTTGGCGTTTTTTTTAATGCTTATCCAGGGATAGTGTTAACACAAATCAAAAGGGATTTATTCCATGCTGTATTGAACAGATGGCAGCTAGAGGACTGTGTGAGTAAAAAAGAATATAGCTGTGGGGCGTGTGCTTGCTGATATTAGGTGGACTAACTGTTCTTAAGCTCCATTATGTGTCCATGTGCTTGAGAATGCTGGTTTATGCTACAGCAGCAAATCATTCGATGTAAGCTAGATGAAACAAATGGTACTAGTGGACAGGAAACTCTGTTTCTGTCCAAATCCCTGTCAAAGAGATGCTGAAATTAAAAAGGAGCTCTTTTAGTTTAAACATAACTTTGCTGTCATTTTGGGCTCACCTGCACTTATGTTGAAGGTCAACACAGGAAAGCCACACATGCACACATACACATGCAAACAAAGATTTCAAAAAATCTTTTTCTGCAGTTTTCAGTAAAGCTTTTTGTTTTCTTTTGTTTTGTTTNAAGTTCATCAATCTTCTTATCCCCTGCTCCCACACAGGTTTCATTACTAAAATGACTGGGAAATGCAACGCTAATTTAGACAAGCTCTCTGTTGCTCTGTGTCCTAGTTCATGGCAAAAGGCTTTATTCCAAAAATGAAACCTAATAATGAGCCATTAAAGATTTTTAATGGCTTAATCAAGAATGATGTTAAGGCTCTCCAAAAAAGGCACATCCCAGCATACAATGGACACTGTAAATCTTTTGTTGGTTTCTCTATGGGCAACATCCTCCTCTTGCCCAAAAAAAAAAAAAAAANGTTTTGGCTTTTTGTTGCCACTAGCTCTTCTTCCACAACCCAGGCACCTCTCTGCTAAGCAGAGAACCAGATAAACCAGGACTGCATAAGCCTTCAGATGCTCTCCCTTATACTACAGTACTTGGCTGCAACTGCTTTATCATTAAAAAATGAGGGAAGTGCTATACATACCTTTATATACAAATGTACAAAAACCCGAATATCTGACGTACAGAAAGGACAAAGAATACCATTATCTTAGAAAGGGCTGTATCAGACTACACAATCTTACTGTCTATCTTGTCCTAATAATATTACAATATAAATTTGTGATCAGAAAGTTAAAAAGGAATCATCCAATTTAAATCAGCTGTCTTTAAAAAAACATGCAATTTTGATGCAACTCTTGAAGAGTGAAAATTTATTAAAACGTGCACTGTCTGCAGGGATGTAAGTCAATGGTTCAGCTATCAGGCTATTATTCGTTAGGCATGCATTTTCATGTAATTGCCATGCTCTATTTTACAATAGCCCATGGCATCATTTTATTCTGTTATTTGCATGGGGAAACTTTGTAAGTCTGTGGCTCTGAACAAATTTCAAGCCATTATGGAGAGTTTACTTTTGCATTTTCCTGGTCCAAATAGGATTTCACAGAGTCATAGAATCATGGAATGATTTGGGTTGGAAAGGACTATGGTTCCAATCCCCCTGCCATGGGCAGGGACATCTTTTACGAGACCAGGTTGCTCAAAGCTGTATCCAGTCTGGCCCTGCACTCTTGCAGTGCAGAGGCATCCACAACTTCTCTGGACAACCTGCACCAGTGCCTCACCATCCTCACAGTGAAGAATTTCTTCCTAATATGGAATCTAAATCTACCTCCTTCAGCTTAAAGCCATTCTCCTTTCTCCTGTCGCTACATGCCCTTGTAAAAAGTCCCTCTCCAGCCTTCTTGTAGACCGCATTTAGGTACTGGAAAGTGCCATGAGTTCTGCCTGGAGCCTTGTCTTCTCCAGGCAGAACAGTCCCAACTCTCTCAGCCTGTCTTTGTGAGAGGGGTGGTCCATCTCCCCTATCATCTTCATGACCTCTCCGGACTCTCTCCAACAGGTCCATGTCCTTCCTGTGCTGGGACCCCAGAGCTGGATGCAGTGTTCCAGGTGAGGTAAAAAAATCAGAATCCCCTCCCTGCCCTGCTGCCCACGCTGCTTTGGATGCAGCCCAGGACACGTTTGGCTCTCTGGGCTGTGACACATTGCTCTCTGCAATTGCTGGACTTTGTGCACATTGCTGGGACATGCTGAACTTCTCACTGATCAACACTTCCAAGTCCTTTTCATTTTTATTTCATTTCCATTAACCGTCTTCCTACTAATACCTGTCACACTGAAAACTTAAAAAAATCTTGCAAAATATAAATTAAAAATCAGAAAAACAACAGTAACAACTTTAGCTTTTGAGTACACCAGTCAGCCAGGACTGTCAGACTTTACATGAGTATGGATCCTTTCAGATAGGGTTAATCTTAGGTTGGAACATTCAAAGGCTGGATTGGCACGTCTGCAACGTGTCAGTATGCATGTATAAACTTTTTTGGCAACTTCCTCTATACAAAATTTGGTTTTAATCCAAATGCACAACCATATCATTACATAAAATCACTTGGCTCAGACTCTTTTACTTAGAATTTGCCTCAACTTGCATGCCATACCTAGTGTGCACACTACATACTAGAAACAAAAGGAAAAATCTTTCAATTGTGCTGTTGTGTAATGTGCAATAATTGAATGCAAACAATTGAAATAAAGTTCCACGCTACCAGAATTGCACGGAATTTTCATAGCACCTCAATTAGCTGTGTGGATGCTATCACACAGCAGTTCATATTTCAAAGTAAACAATCTTACAATATCCAAAGACGAATGTTTCAGGTGATGATCTACCTCTATTGCCAGGACTGTACCAGTCCTCACATGTCCCTATTGCTGTCACATTTCTTAAATTCAGTCTTTCTGAAAGTGGCTTAACACGTGAGAAATTATTTTAATCAGTCATCCTTGCAGGTTCTTTCAGTTGTCTAGTGGCATGCCTGACAGACCTGGTGGCTTCATTCTTACATGAAATACTTTCCTCTTCTTTTTTAGTGACCCTTGGTGAGAGGGGCTATTATTCTCTGAAAAAATCTTCACACTTATCATCTATCTTTTTCATTGAATAGATTGTACTTTTCTAAACCATTTGTGTTCAGATGTTCTTGATATATGTATATCAGACTTCTACCATAACATATGGTAATCAACAACTCCTGATTTCTAACTTTTATTTCTGTAGAGCCATTTTATTTTTCCACAGATCAGCCTATATAAGCAGGGTTTGGAAGTGACATTTTAGTTTCTTATCCTCCTTTTTTTTTGTTGATGTTGTTTGTTTTTTATTTTTATTTTTCATCCCACTCTTATGTTATTCTTAACTAGCTTGTACAATCTGTCTACAAAATAGGCTCACAGCCATTTCAAGTCAACAGGACTTTTTTTTTATAAAGGACTGTAAAATTTATAGCACATTCAAGCAGGATGTAATATGCCTTCATATACAAACTTGCACATGTGTTTGAATTCAGAAAAGTAAAATTTCTCTTGCAGGTGTAGCTAGGATTAAAAAATGTAATTTTAAAAGCTTGATACTGATATCCATGCTTTTTAACAAACTGTATATTTAGCTAATATAGGTTAGCAAGGATTAACCTCTATTTTTTTTTGAAGCTTACAATGAAGGACCAGTATCATTATTGTACTGTGTTTGATAATTTTTTGCTAGAGACACAGTTTGGGCTATCATTGTAAGAGAAACTGCAAACATAACAAAAGATAAACCACACCACACCCTAAGAATTACTTTAGAAAACTGCATTCAAGGTCAAAGATGTATTTTCCCTAAATTAAGCTGAAAGGTTTCTTTGTATTTTCAGTTCATATGAGGCAGGAATCACTCATGTTCAACTCAGTCCTTCTGGACTTGCACGCCTGCACAACTAATAGGAAAACATTCCGTAGCAAAAGAGAGATGTGCATGGGGTTTCGTTGTTTGTTTTCGGTAGCTGCTCTAGAACAAAATACTCATATATAAGAACTGAAAGGCTCTCAGAAGAGTGTGGAAAGTGTAAAACCCGGTGTTGAGAAGGAGATGCAAAAATAAATTGAAAAGTCATATATTCAATTACTCTATTACTTGCGTATTCAGCCAGAAATGTACAACACTTTCTGATTCTATTAAAACATTCATATTTGTGAATGTTTCTACAGACCTTAACTTGTTTGCAGAAATGGAATTCCTAGCTTCATTGTCAAAACTCTTTTCATACCTTGTCTGAGAAATCACGATATCAGAATTCTTCAGTTATGAGCATACAATAGTGCCATCAGGCTCTCTTCAATTCTGTGTTCTGTTACTGATCATGGTCTGTTACATCTGTTATGTGAAGAAGTATGAGAATCAAAGCTACCATAGCTCTTACTCCTTCTATTTGTTGTCCACTTCCTGATGGGACATGGACCACTGTATGTAACCCTCCATTCTGCATATGCATCCTGGTAAATCCTTCTTCCAGGGGCGAGTGTATCTAATTGCTCCATTTTCATAAGGCGCACATTAATATTTTTATCCTTTAAGACAACTAGCACTGGTAAGTTCCACTGTTCTTCACACCTTTTCCAGCTTTAAGCCTGATAGTTTTGTTTGTGTGGTTGTTAGTTCTTGTGTTAAATGTGAATCATCACTTCGTACACACAGCCTCTGTGTCATTCAGCATTTCAAAGGCTTCTGTTACATTTTGTATTCAGTCATTCCTCTTTTGTGGTAACAAATTCTGGTTCTCAGTCTACTCAAGTTGTATTCATATGAAAGTTCTCATCTCTGATTACCTCCTTTATACTTTTTATTGTATCCAGTCATGTAGCTCAAT
>VYZQ01010990.1:59559-70552 GCA_013400655.1 Mystacornis crossleyi
GAGATGTTTTTGTTATCGCTGAGCAGGGCTTACACAGAGCCAAGGCCTTTTCTGCTGTTCGTGCTGCCACGCTGGTGAGGGAGTTGGGGATGCATGGGAGGTTGGGAGGAGGCACGGCTGGAACAGGTGACCCCAAGTGACCAAAGGGATATTCCAGACCATGTGACATCATGCTCAATACATAAATCTTGGGGGAAGAAGGAGGAAGGGGGCAAAGTTTGAAATGATGGCATTTGTCTATCAAAGTAAGCATTACACATGATGGGGCCCTGCTCTCCTAGAGATGGCTGAACACCTGCCTGCCCACAGGAAACACTGAATTCAGTCCTTGTTTTAACTTGTCTGTGTGCATGGTTTTTGTTTTCCCCATTAAACTGCCTTTATCTAAACTCTTGAGTTTTGCAGCTTCCAATTCTCTCCCAATTCCTGCTGGTGGTAAGTGAGTGGCAGCTTGGGGCTTGGTGGCTGGCGGGGGTTGGACCATGGCATATCATTAGACAATAATGGCTTCTCTTCGTGGGGTTGGTTTGGGTTTTTTTGCCTGCATGGCTTTGGTTTTCTGAGGTCAATCAAGTACATGATGTAAGTTTATCATGCTGGAGTTGTGCAGTCTGTTATTTGCTGCTTTTTTTAATGCTGTGCATGATTTTCCTATGGCAAAGAAATAATTACAGAGTTGTCATTGTATCCCAGTACCTTTCAGAAACCTTAAAAGGTAGACAGAGTAAATCTGGACTTTTTAAAACAGCAATAGAAACTGAACAAAAATTATTATACGGTTAACTCACATGACAGCTATTAGATAAGAAATGGTGCAAGTGCCAGAACACCTCTGTGAATGGTTAGCAACTGCTAAGGAATTAAGAGTGATGCTTCTTAAAAGCTTTTCCATGATATTACATTTGAAAACTTGAAACCAAGATATTATAGTGTCAAAATGTGGGGAAAAGACTTCTCTCCAGATGGCCAAGCTCTGTGTCTCAAGTCACCACAGATTTGTCATCTCAAGATAGCCAAGTACTTCCCACAGCAAAGGCCAAGTGGCAGCACGAGCTGGGAGCCCAGAGGCCATGTGACTGCCATGAAGAGGGCTCAGCAGAGTCCCTGAGTATCTCTGCTCATGGCCCAGAGGCTTCTGCTTGTTCTGCTGGCCCAGGTGAAGGGGAGCAGGCCCAGCCTGAAGGTGCCATGGCTCCTGAATGGGGCTCTTGCGCTTGCATGGCAGGGAAGGGATGCAGGGAGGTCAGATCCATTCCTGTTAGATCAGGCTGCTCAGGGCCAAGATTAGTTAAACTCAGTTCCCTCCAGCTCACACAGCATACCGAGTGCTGCAACCCACTGACTGCCCTGGTGGACCCACATCTGTCATACATCGGGCAACCAAAACAGGATATTGCATTCCAGGTGTGCTCTCACAAGTGAAACCGCACAAGTGAAACATTTACCCAGCATCCACAATCCCACTTTCTCCTTCCACACTGATGAAACTACTTATGAATCTGGGGATGAGTTCCACTGCCTACATACAGGTGCTGTTAAGTGATGGCCACTCCCAGACTTCCGTGTGTCTGAGATACCCACTAGCTCTGTGCATGGGTGATGTCAGTGTTTGGGAATTCTGTGGCTTTCTGGAGTGGCAGCTGGAAAACCATGTCACTCACATCCTTGTGTGGGCAGCTGAGTCCATACATCAGTGCTCGGTTGTAGAAAGACACTCTAGGAGATGCTCAAAGGCTGGATGTCAGGAGATACTCTAACTGTCTCTGTCTCTTCCAAGGCAAAGGTGATGGCCTCAAAAAAGTCATCCTGTGGCACATACCTGGCCACCCACTCGATTTAACATGTGCTTTAATCTGTGCTTTTTATCAGTCCCTCTGCATGAAACACTCCTCACCTGCACAAACTTCAGCGCTAGTCCATTCTTTATTTGTCCTCTCTGTCATGAATACCAAAACGTTGTGATTTAGAGTCCTGCTTTACAGCTATGCCAAATAGCTGTATTTAGCATAGGGTATGTGGGGGGGTATGTTGAGTGTTTCTTCATATAATATTTCTGAGGCATAAAACTGCCAGGAGGAAACGGAGAAGGGAAATTTGCAGGCAGAGTAATAAAGGAGGAAAAGACATGCTGTAATTCTGCCAATTTCATTGAATTTAAAAGCAGAATAGAAATCTAGGATAATAAAGTTCCCAGAACTTGCGTGAAAACTGGCAGCTGGGTAGAGGCCAGAAATACTCCCAGTGCCCTTGCAAAGAGGAAGAGTGGCCGTACTCAGCTATAACTGGCCAGCAGTGCACTAGCAGCTCCGGAGCAGACTTGTTCCCCTCACAGTGGGGTCAGCAGAAGGGTAAAGAAGCAGCACTGACTACATGGATGGCACTGTGCAGGATAAAGCATGTTGCTCTTTAGAAAAACAGGTTTCATTAGTTCTATTCAGTGAAAACTATTTTTTATAAACAGCAGTAGCAAGCCACCTTTAAGCTCATGGAACTAAAACTAATGTGGTACTTGATTATTCTATTTGTCTAAGTGCTTTCACCTCTAGCCCCTCCTTTTCCTGCCAGTTTAGACTGATGTTTTTAGGGGCAGAGCTTGTCATGCTGCAGGATCTTCAAAATTATGAATAACATTTTCCTCGGCAACTGTTCTTAATAATTGTGAAAGTCTCACAGCATGACTCAAAATATATATGCAGTACAGTTGTCTGATTTGGCACCCAAAATAACCCAGATGAGTAGGTGAGCTGATCTGGAGCTGTCAAAACTGGCTCAGCACCACAGATGTGTTGACCAACAAACTGAATAAACAATGTCAAGGGAAACCAATAAAGTATTAACACAGGGGCTGACAGCAGGTGTTGGACCTCACAATTAGCTACCTATAAATAAAATCTATGCAATGTTTGGAACTACAACAAGCTAAGACAATTTAGAGCTCAGTCAAGTGGTTTAATTTTGGTTTGGGTTTTTTGTGGCAGAGAGGACAGAGCTCACGCAAACCTCTGGAAAAAAATGGAGGCTATAGTCCCTTGTTTGGTGGTGACCTTTTTTTTTTTTTTAATTTTTTTTTTCCCCCGTCAGGACTGGCTCCTCAGTCCAGGGTCACCTTGCATCCTTGTGGTGTCCTGGGCTGGCAGCTAAAGGAGTGACTGATGGAAGGGGAAGACAGCTTTCTATGCCTTCTTGCTACTGAAAACATTGTTGTGAGACTGTAGCTTTAGTTTCTGCTATTTGACCATTTGGAATAACCCAGAGATCATCGCCTTTGTGGAAGCTTTTGTAATTAGCACGAGTGGCTCCCAACAGCCCAAGACGGTTATGCAGACCTGTACCAAACGCCAAAGCTCATTTTCCAAGTAATCTCTAGACTGTTTTCATCTGGTCCTTCTAAAACTCAAGGATAATCTCCTCCTGAGCCCGGTGAGACTTAGGGAGAAGGACATTTCTCCATTTCTTAGTTCCCTGACCTGGCTTTGGAAAAATCTTCCCATGGCACACACAATAGAGATATCATACCATGGTTGTTTGGCTTTCTGACAACACTGAAACAGACACTCCTGTTTTCCTGATCAATGGTACTGCACCTCCAAGCAAGCTGTATTGCGCTGTGAGCTGGTCTCTGCCATAAAAATGCACACATGACGTATATAAATGCATATACATACATTCATTTATATTCCCAGCACAGCAGATGAAATAATTCTGCACCATGTATATTTTTGTGCTGTTAAGGTGCACTGTTGCTTTGCAAGCAAAACAGTAGATCTTTCATTTGCCGGTGACATTGCACAAAGTGCTTATAATTCAGTGTTAGCTTATCAGCCGTCCAATCTCCCACTCCAGGGAATGTGTCAACCATCAAAAGGAGCGGAGGAGGTGTGCTGAATCTTAATGGCTTCTATTTCATCAGACTCACTTTCTTAAGGGCATTTAATCAATGAGGACAAGTAGTAGGCAGATTTTTAAATAAATGTGTCACTTTAGGTTAATCCACAGTACAGTTGAATGTATTTGTTTATGCGATTCCCCGAATATGTTCCTCTGCTGCTCAACTGAATTGATAATCTGTAAATCAAAACATGTTACAAGTAGTTTTAAACTAGCCCTTGAGCAATGACTTCATTTGACCTAGTGGTATCTAAACCATTCAGAAGTTTCAGATCCAAGGGTGTTTAATGTCAGTTTTGTGTTCAGCACAGTTTCAAGTAAGCTTTTGGTTCAGTGAATCCAAATTGGGTTTTGGTCATTGAGGCTTATAGAAAGGCTTATGGAAATATCTTTGTATAGGGTTTGGTTTTTTAAATGTGGCAGGTTTTTCCTGTTTTCTTTCTTTTATTTTTTCTTTTCCTTTTGTGAAGCAGCCTTTGGGGGAAAAAAGGATCCCAACTATTTGCAATATTTAAGCATTGCCTCTTATTATTACTTAGTCTCATATAGCAATTAAGGTAACTGTACGATAGGATAAAATAGATAACTTTTTAGAAGCATATTTAGTTTTAAAACAGGGAAAACACAAAACCAGGTAAAAACTGGTCAGATGGGTATGTACATAAATTCACTGGTGCTCACACAGGTGATAAGCAGCTACCCATGAGTTCTGATTTATGGGGTTAACTCCCTGCCAATTAAAACCGTTTATCCTTCCCACTTGCATAGGGGAAAAAAATTATCAAAAAATTCATGGAGGAAAAAAGGGTCATGCATTATCGTACATTAATCATGTTTAGTCTATTGTAAAATGGATCTAAATTATACCAATATTTATCAGTGTTCAGAGAGAAGTAAACTGGCAAACTAGTGGAAAAAAAAGCTAGCCCATCTGTACTTCAGACTTCCACTGATGCAAAACACTGGCAATGCTGCTTTGATTTACACTGATATGAACAAGATTATAATCAAGCCTAACAGATAGACTGGATACTATTTGTGCTACTCAGCTGTAAGAACATATAAGGCCTGAATGTGTAGTCAAAATCCCCTTGGAGACCGATGCAAACTTCACCTGCACAACACCCACAGGGCTGTACTGTAATAGTGTAGAAATTATCCTGTGCTGTAATAAAAAACTTTTACCCACAGCCATTTATGGAGGTCTTTTGCAGAAATACTCTGTAGATCGAAACGTGTGACATTGCAAAGGACATCTGTGATTACGAGAGGTTGCTTGTGTTATGTAATATAAATCATCTGAGCATGGGCATCCAACCAGAATATGACTTTCCAGTTCATGTGAGGAGTAATTAGATCGGCAAGAGCACACTATGTGCAGAGTAGTGAAATAAAATAAAATGCATCAATAGATCTCATAGACAAAACAGAAAATAGGGTTGAGGAGATGTTAGAGGTGCTCTCAGCAATGTTCTTATAATTTTAAGGGTGATTTTCACATGACCTTAACCTGCACAAATGCTCTGTTCCCAAACTATGCAGCACTAGCTTATAAGCATACATATAATGAGTATCTTTAATATCTGTATTTATGCACCGATTTGTATCCCAATTTCCTTTTTCTCCATTCATGTTAAATCAAACTAATTCCTGTGCATTCTACTTGTAATGTGCAATTTGCTTTCTGAGACTGAAATCTATTTTATTTTCCTACCTTGCAGGGGGCTTTGAAGACCCCAGGTAAAAAAACACTGCATCACTTAGTGAAGGATCTTTAATATGGATCCAAATGCCATGTAAATCAAACCATTCTGTAAACTGTGCTTCAACCTCTTTAAACAGATCTCCATGTTAGCTTTCACATCATTATGTCCCATTGTGATGAAAATGGACTTTCTGTATCCTGTGATAATGAAAATAGCCACTTTATGCAGTTTCTGTCTGCAATTATCCAGGCTTTTCTCAGACTCTAGAGGAATCTAAGCTAATTGCTTTGGGACTTTTGCTACATTTCCATAAATTCTTTGTTAATTTTTCATGAGAAACTGTTATTGCAGTTGGCCTTAAAGTTCCCATTGTATTCAATAATGTAAAGAAGTCATTATGAAAACATAACCAATTCACTAGTGCCTCCATCAAAGCTACACTCTTTTATCTACATGTATTCTCAGGTGAGACCAAATGACTCATCCAAACCCTTCAATGGCTCTTCTTTTTTTTTTTTTTTTTTTTTTTTTTAACAACGCTTTTTTTTTCCTGANACGCTTTTCTTCATCTGAGTTTACTCAAAGCAAATTTAAAAGTGGTTCTGTGTGGTGCATGACCTTGTCATTATAGGACATGAATTGAGTTTGCTTTATCTCAGGGCGAGCTTCTCAATGCAAAAAGCAGTTTGCATTCATTTTGGTGGCATCATGCCAGTTTACACACCCTACAGCACCAGCCTCAATGGATCTGTGCTTTAACAAAAACAGCAGTGCAGTCCACTGAGATGCCACTTTAAAAGTCCCTGAATAATATGAAACTAGCTTGGCCCACTCAGAATCCTGAAAAACACTAACAGCAGTGAAAGCACCTATGCATTTTAAGAGCTTACTGAATGTAACTGATTTTCACCTTTTAGCTCTTCCTGTTGCAATCATAAAATACTGCCATCTTTGTAATCAGGTATGTCACACTGCCGGCTCTGAAGCAGCTAAGGCAATCTGCAGTGCAAGACACACTTATACAATGATTTTCTCTTGAACATTGCAACAGAAGAATACATAAACTACTGGGAAACAAATAAAAGTACCAGTGTGAAAAAAATCGCACTGAAAAATCAGGATAGGCCAGTATTTTTCTAGTAAAAGAATACTGCTTAGAGATATGGTTTATGGAAAGCATAGGTTTTGCTGATATCAGTAGAAGCCATTATGGATTAGAACGGAATCATTTAATGACCTATCTTTCTCCAAGGTCCTCTAAGGTCTGATTGAGGAAAAAGGCAAAGGATTGTAAGCAAACCTCAGAAATATCTAAGGTTTGACTCAGAAACATGCTCACAAATCCCAGTGATTATACTAAGCTTTTCTAAACCTCTTTCGTGTGGTAATGAAGCAGAGGATCATTGCATGATTGGATCTCTTAGTCTCTTTTAGGTAGGTGGTCTAAAATAAAAGAAAACCAATATCGCTTGTGATATTTATTTTAATATTAAATGAAAAAACTTTAAATAAGTAAAATGTTAGTGCACTTTTTGCTTTCTCAACAAAAAGATAAAGCTGGCTTTAACAGATTAAGTTTTTTCACATTTGTTACTGATTTTCTAGAGCTGGAAACTATCAGTTCAAGACCTGTGCTCTTCCCATACTTCCCAGGAGTGGTGGTGCTTTATTCTCCAAGGAAGTGACTGATGTGGACAGGAGTACTGACAGCATATGGCACCACTCAGGATGCCTGAAGTGGATGGCATGTTGCACTGGAGGGAGATTTACTCTGTTTCAGCTCCTGTTGTGCGTGTTCCCGAGCAGGCACATTCCCAGCGTCTCTCCGATGGCAGTTTTACTACCGCTGCTTTTCGAGGATTTGCTGCCACTGATGCTAATGATGAGACAAGTGAAAGAAGCTGTACAGTAGCTACTAGGCTGAGATTTTGGCTTATAAAAGAGTCTCAGCTCTTGGGTTTTTTGTTACTTTAGTAATAGCAAAAATAATGAGTGGTATTAGGACTCTAAGCCTTCCGTGTATACGATTTCAAAAGTGCTTGAGCACTTTACTGCTTTACCATCTCTACTTTATCCAGAGCACAGGATACATAAGTTTTTTCCCCAAGAGGTACATCCACCCTCTCCACATTGGTTTTCTTCCATACAAAATTGGGTTTGCTTTGCAAGAGAAAAGCGATTGAAAGGCCTGTCATCACCCAAAATTCTTCACCTGTAGGAAGATTTATGGTCTTAACAGCTGGTCTGCCTTTCCTTTCACCATCTTCCCTCCACCATTCCCTCCACGCAGCAAATCTGACCCCATGCATTCAGGGTGGATCAGGGAGGAAAAATGGATCCACTGGCAGGGGTGGTCTCTCAATTCATAAGGAATTATGCAATTATGTTTTTCCCTGTAGCTGCTGAGTGAACCAGAGGATACAGGATATTGTTTGGGATGTCGAAACAAGCCATTATCTGAGAAGGGTGGAACAAAGATTATAGACGAGAGGATAGGCATGAAGTCCTGGAAACTAAGAGATACACTTAAGAAAGGAGATATAAACACCCACTTGTACGAATATGTGTGAACATCTGACTAGTCACAGGACTGAGGCAGGAGACACAAGAAGGCAAAGAGGAGTGGAAAGGTGCAAATGCAGGAAGCACTTCCAAGATTTTTGCTCAAGAGTACAGCAATGGCCGATGTTTGTTGTACAAACAGCTGCAGCAATGCGGGAAAACAGACTTTGAGCTTCTGAGGAATATTTGGCTATGCTTCCCTAAGTAAGTCACCCTGCTTTGTTTGCACAAAGTAATTGCAACAGGCTTTACAGACTGTAGCTTCTTTACTGGCAACAAAAACTCCGTTTGGGTAAATTCAGTCCAGCAGACCAGGTTTATTGTATCCTGAATATATTCACAAGGTCATAACAGGCTAGGTAATTCCTTCTTTTGTAGCTGGGTTGTCTTGGAGGGGTTTTTTGCAAGTCAGTTCATCTCTAGCTTTGGTATTTTGTTGCTCTGATATTGCTTGAACCAAGATAGTAAATGAAGTGATTAGAAGAGTTAGTGAATGTGACTAGGATCTCTTCCCTTTTCTTTGCTTCAGTGTCTGCTAAATAAGTGAGAGAAAGACAGCTGCCTGAAATCTTTGTGGAAAAAAAACCATAAAAAAGAGCAAACACATACATTAAATAGCCTAGGATTTTTCCAAAGTCCTCAATGCTTAGTTCCACTCTACCAGACAAAAAAGATTATTTAGGGAATACATATACAAGGAGCACATAAAATTTTCCCTGAATTGTTAGCTAGCTGTAAGACTGACCACCAAAAGCAACACCAAAAAAGAAAAAAAAAAAGAAAAAAAGAAGAGCCCTTTCATTCTTATAGCAATCATTCTTTTTCTATTACCTGAATGTATGGAAAAAAATCCCTTGACATATATATATTTATATAGAGTCCCTATTTTCATATAAGTAAGTGTGGAACTATCACATTCCATCTAGCTACAATGTGAAGACAATTGTTCATCGAAAGCTGTTAAGAAGATAAAGTTCACACGCCTTCAAAAAAACCCACAAAACAGAGCAAAAAAAACCCCAAAAACTTTTGGCTAATAAAGTCCATTATCTATTTAGTTGTTCTTTACTCCAGTGAAGAATCACATAGAAATGCTATTACAACAACAATGAAAAACACATTGCTTTACACGAAGCTTCATTTGCGAATTCCCTGTGGCTAGTGCATTTCTTTCCCAAACTGAAAGAAATGAAGTGCTATGTGTATCAGCTTGTTCTTCATTGCTCACATTCCTCTTTACATTGATGAGAATTTTCCAGTACAAGCATTCAAGAATGGTACTTTACTTAAAGATACTGCGTTATTTTAAGCAGACAGTATTGTCATTATTTAGCAGCTATGGTAGACTGTGGATGCTGTTCTGTTGATTTTATTAAAAAGAGGCTGTCAGGATCTATAATTCACACATCATTAACTGCTTCATTAGGACTACAGCAGCCCTGAGAGCCCTGAACTTGTAGCAGTTGCATGACAATACAGGTAAATGTTCACTGGTTGAGGCATGCAAGCATCTCCAGTGACTTGTTCACTGGAGAATTAAAAGCCAGTACTGTTTTTTAGGAAACACTTCTTCCAAACTACAAGCATAAATGTATAAAACATGTTCATTTAGAATTGATTTGATTAAAGTTAAAAGCATTACTTTGCAATGAGGTGTGCAATCTCACATCGTCAATCAAAAAAAGGCAGTAACATACCAAAATATAAAGTCATTTAAGTATTTTCATATGGTTTGGGTTTTCCGTACTGGAATATGCAGCAGCCTGTGTGCTGAAACAATGTGAAGCAGAACTCATACAGACATGAGCAATGTGAATCATATTTATTTAAGAATTTAGAATTAATGGAGCATTAATTATGCAGAGAAAAGTTGTATTTTCCTATTATTTTCACTGAGTCCTTCTGCTTTTCCACTCTTGCTTTTCCCTCTGCTCTTTTAATAGACACCTCCTTCCCTCTCTCCCTAATTATTTAGTTGAAGCTATCAGCTCAGAGATAAACACATAGCATGGATTTTGAACTAGACTTTGGAGCCTGATAGACTTGAGTAGATTTGGAAACAAGCAAAAAGATTTGCACTTCACGAATTATGTAGAGTCGACTGTGGCAGCCCTCTCGGTGGGATGCACGTGCCGTCCTCACAGCACCACCGAGCTCTTCCCTTCTCTGCTCCGTGAATTTTTTGCCTTCTTCCATCCATGGTCACTACTATTTGTACACCCCTGGGGTAAAGAAGTGGGAAACAGTCTGGCATCTCTGTGCTGCTGGCTTTGGTTCAGCCACTTCTGATGTCTTGTCCCTCAGAAGAACTCTTTGATACCAGGACACTGCTCATATTCTGCAAACACACGTTTGTTGATAAGAAAGGTCTCCTTCTGCTGCCAGCCACCACAAATTTCCAGCCTTCCTCACCCTGGAAGCTGCAAGCACACCATGCATAGAGTCCCTGTGAAGATCCTGCCCACCTACCCCAGCAACTGCAGCCTCCCCCCACAACTCTTTCACCTGGAGCACCCCGATCCCTTGGGATACCCCAGCAGCTCAGCTCAGCCTGGAGCTGCCCTGGCTCAGGGCCACAGGGTGTTGAGGCCACTGGGCTGGGGCCAAAGGACCGGGTACTGCAGCTGCTCATCACCGTCCATGCTCCAAGCCTGGGTGTCCCAACAAATCTGTAGCAGCATTTCTGAGGCCCAGCACCCCGTACTGACGCACCCAGCAACAGCAGCCCGCACCCCTAAACCAGGGCTCTGACTACCTACAAGTGCTCCTTAACAGTCAGAAAACTGAAATCTACCTTCTTTTCAAGAAAACAAGCAAAAGTTTTTCTGATGGGTGTT
>VYZQ01010991.1:4721-34753 GCA_013400655.1 Mystacornis crossleyi
GAAAAAGCCCAGCTTCCAACCCAGCAGGCAATGCCTCAGGTTTACATTCTGCAGGGCCTGGGTGATGTAATTCCATTCCATGTTTGAAAAGACCCTGTAAACTTAAGTGTAAAACACTTAAGCACATGCTTAACCTCATGGGCTGACTTATACACAGCTTTCAGTGATATAGAATTTGACAGGAACCAAGCAGATGGTTCTGAGTTTTGTTGGATGGAGGCCTAGATGCTTAGGAAGATGCTGGTGAAGTGTTTCATGACTATCCTTAAGCAATTTTTGGCCTCAATTCTAATTCAATATTTTTTCTTTAACCAAATGTTTCCTTCTTCTGCATCCAGAGACCCCATCATCATCCTTTCACTTTCATCACCAGAAGTGCACTGCTTTTCAAATTGCACAGAAAAGTATATTATGTTGTCAGCAAAATTCTTAAAAATATAAAATAGTATGAAATTGTGCATAAAAAATTATTTTATTTCTATATTATACTCATATCAGTAGATTGGCACAGGAGAGGGATCGGTTGTATCTTTCTGCATGGCCATTATTCATAATTTGAACACAATTTTATTTGTGAATTGTAAATGACAGATTACTTCATCTATTCATTGATGACAGGGTGCCATGCTATCAAGAGCTGTCCCCTGAAAAGCTGGGAATTCGCTGCTTAGAGATTAACATAAGAACTCTAATTACAGATATTTTTGAACACATTATCATCACTACAACCTTTTATTTTCAAATAGAAAGTCATATAGAGTTGGGGAATAGGTAAACAAAGGTACTAGCCACAGTATGTTTGTGGTGGTATAGCCTCAGCTCACAGCCAAGCACCCACACAGCTACTCGTACAATCCCCCACCTCACGCCAGCAGGATGGGGGAAGAAAATAGGAAGAACAGGAGCAAGAAGACTGGTAGGTTGAAATAAGGATGGAAAGATAATGGTACAGTTTCTATTACCAGCAAAACAACCTCAGCCTTAAAGAATTTAATTTATTGGCAATCTAAATAATTTGGTACCAGTTTGGGTATTGTTGAAGGGCAAAAAAGAAACAAAGAAACTTGCACACACTTGGGAAACACCTTTCCTCCTTTCCATGCTCAGTTTTACTACAGACACCTCTCCACCCACTTTACTGCTGTCACAGGTTATATTCAACAGCTTCAGTGAGGCAAAAGGTGGTGCAGGTGGTCAGGGTCAGGACGTAGCATTTTCTCTCTGTTGCTCCTTTTTTCTTACACAATTTCCACACATCAACACAGGTCCTCTATGGGTTATAGTACAATCAGGGAAGTATCCGCTCCAGTGGGGGCTTATGTATGGGTCCTTTGTGGGATGGTTTTTGTTCTGTCATGAAGAACATCCTTTTCAGCCTCTCAGTTTGGTGTTCCTTCTGATGTTTCACACTCTTTCATTTTTTTTTTTCCCGGCTTCCTCTGCCTGTATGGTGTGTTCTGCTCTTTCCCAAAGACATTTACACAGAGGAACTTTCGGCTTTGTTGATGTGCTCAGCTGTGTCCTACAGTCCATTGCAGAGACAGCTGGAACTCTATGTGTCTGGCATGAGGCAGCCCCTGGCCTTTTCCCACAGAGGCCATCTCTGCAGCCCCAAATTGCCGAAACCTTGACCCCCGAACCCAATTCGACATAATTTCTAGATTTCTTTGGCAAAGCTAACAAAAATCTCGGTCCCAGTGAAGTCAGAAGAGTTTATGTGTATATGTGCCTGTGTGTATCTCTTTGGCCCCAAGATTGCTTCCAAAATCCTAGCTCAGGGCCATGAGGGTTCACATCTATCCTGACTTCCCATCAGGTAAGGCTCTGGCAGAAATAAGTACAATTGCACTCCAGTTTCCAATGCAAAGGAAATTCAGGTATGGGTCCCTAGCACCCTTCTAGAGATAACCAGTTTGGATGATGTGGACCATACTCCAGCTGTGCATTTCATGCAGGCACATTCCATGCAGCCAGAACAGACTTAGAGTTCCTTTGCTGAAATTTCCCAAAATCTGTATCCAGGATCTCTTGCCATTTTGTTGCAGTTGAGCTCTCCAGCAGCTGTTAAGTATTCAAAGAACACTAATTGGAGACCATCCCAACAATCCGAAGCTCTGATTTCAAGTGGAAAGGAAAATAAACATTGCAGATTCTCAGTAGAATGGGGGGACGGTTGAGGAAGGGGAAGTTTCTTGACTCAACTTTTCTATGACAATTACAAAGCCCCAGAAATTCCTGTAGCTTCATGCAGGTGCTGAAGCCTATCCATACAGGTAGTTCCCTTCCAGATCAGTGTCTGCTTGTGTAAGGATTTACTTACACAATAGCCCATGTCAGTGGCTTCTAAAAACAGAAGTAGCATCTCTGGATCTAAGGTCTGGTATGTAAGCTGGAGGAAACACTGTGCAAAGTTCCCACGAATTTGTACTTCAGGGGAACTGAATGAAACTCAGCTTCAATGTCATTATGGATAAAGAGAGGATGTTATGAAAGAAATGTGCTTTTTAATCAGTCTATTGTAATGAGTTGGAAGCATTTTTAAATTACCCCATAATTTATATGTTATTTGCTTAATGAGGTATTTCCTTATGAATTGCTAATGACTGTTGTTAGGAAGATATCTGAAATACAGACTTGTCTTGATCTGGCAGTATTTCTGTATATTCTTACCTTGATGAAAAGAAGTGGTCCCACTCTCACATCTCTGACCCCATAATCAGGTATATATTTTGTAAAGTTTTGGTTGCTTTTGTTTTCTATAAATTAACATTTGGAGGAAAAAGAAAAAACAACACCCCTGAACAACCTTATGTATCTGTCCTGGGTTACNAAGACAGTATCTTTAACATTATTTTCTAAATTCTTGGTACCATATTGAAAAGGACCATATAAAGACTACAGCTGTGTGCTTTTATCTTTTTCTGGTAATTATGAACAAAATACTTTTACAAAATTTTCTCTTTAGATAAGCTCTTCCTAGCATCTGAGAGCATCACTGGGACACCAGCACATGTGAAACAAAAGAACTGGTTGCATAATTACTTTGCCCTTTCTGTCTTCTTTTTGATTTCCACTTACAATACCTATGCTGAGTTTGGGCAGCTGCTGTGTCACTGCTTGGAGATTTTTCTTCATTACTTATTTTTAAATGAAAACTTATTTTTTTTCCTTCAATAAGTAGTTGCTTCTGCCACTTCAACTCAGATCAGTAGGCTGAGCTGTAACAGGAAACAGGCTTTGTGTTGTACCAGGCACTAGCATTTGAGCTTTGAAATTAAATATTCTTTTCTTATGACTTTACCTTTTCTTTGACCATATTTTTTTTCCTGTTTATTTATTATCTTTGACAGGCTTTTTAGTGTGAGTCACAGTTAGTAACATACAAATCTTAACTGGAAAGGCTCCCCTCAAGTTTGGGAAGAAAGCGTTTCCCTTGGCAGTTCACTTTCTGCTTTTCTGCTGAAAAGACTTCAAACCAGGGTGTGCTAGTTGTGTGCTTCTGCAGCACATTTATCTTGGAAAACAGGAGTACTACAGAGGAGTAAGTAGGAAAAAATATGTGGGGATGAACTGTTTTGCTTTTAGAAGATATATGTATTTTTTTCTTTTTTTTTTTTCATTTATTTCTCCCTTTGTTTCTCATAATCATGGGAACAAAAGGTTTATCTGCCCTCCAGAAAATTACTAGAAGCTGACAGAGAAGCCTTTTGTGCTTTGATCAGCTGTGGTTCTGCACAAAACTTGAGTGGAATCATCAGTCCTTACTTTTTATCTTTTTTTTATTTTTTAAACTATGTAGTTGTTGATCCCCTGGAGAGCTCTGTCACTTTTCATATAGTCCATGCCTTTGAAGGATCTAAACATTACAAAACCAGTGGTGGTCTTCTTTACCCCAAGTAAATAGGTTGTACATACAGACAAGGAATAGCATTCCCTTAGCCATTCTGCAGTGCTTTGCCTACACCATCCTTCAAGATTACAGAGGCACGAGGAAAACCAGTGGTGTGTAAACAGCAGACAGGACACAACTGTGATGGGATTTGTGAAATCCATTAAATGCCCCCGAAGAAGTGGTGCATGCATCAGTTGTTACTTGCCTGCAGAGTCAGTGCAGCTCTCTCTGTGCTGTACAGCCACGCAGGGTTCAGTGCTGCAGTCTCAGCAGCAGCCACATGGCAACCACCACAACCCTCCCTAAAGGCATGATTGGCTTGGTGATTTGACAGAGCACAGCTGACCTGCTCCTGGATACCTACTCTGTGCACCCCCAAATTGCCTCCGAGATACAGCATAAAAATAAGTGGGGGTAGTCTCACTACGTCCTACTTCTGATGGGAGGAGCAAGAGTCACATCCCAAAGCTACCTGTCTTAGACCAGACACCAAACTGGTTAAACCAAAAAATTATGCATTTATTCTAAATGAGGCTTTCTCTCTGCCAAAGCTGGATTCCCTGTAGCCTAGGCAAAACTCACAGATCACTCATCTTCCAAGAGTCAGAAGCTTCCTCTCCCTCACAAAGGGTCGCAGCTAAATTTGAGGATTTAGGGGTTTATTGCAAAATGTGTAACAGACAAAAATGGATATGATGTATGCTGCTTTTGAGGATCCTAATCCCATTTCCAGTAATTAATGACAATTGTTACAGCATTTAGCTACAGACCAAGTCTATGGAAATATGTCCAAGTTTAAGTGTTGCTGAAATTAAACATGATATTATTCACATTCTTCTGGCTTTAGGGGAAAAACAAAAAACAAAAAACAAAAAACCCAACAAAACAATACAACAAACCGACCACAAAAATCCGAGAGAATATTATTTAAGCAACCTAAAGCTTCCATGAACAGGAGGATGTGATTCAACCATTTACAGCTTAGCAATGACTGTGGGTTTGCTCTGATACATTGTATTGGGACTCAGCGTAAATTACCTGTTTCCAGATGCAAATATTTTGCAAGTCTTTAGAGAGACAAGCTTAAAATGTGGAACAGTTATCTCTGCATTTCATGCCTACTATATATCACTTATGTTTTGTGGAATTTGTTTCAGTTACTTACCTTTATTTCTAACCTCACAAAAGAGCTAAAGAAATGTGAGGAAAGTTTCTACCTGAATACAATGGTACTCAAGCTATATAAAACAGGAGGATGTTTTATTGCACTACGGAGAAAAGAAAATATTTTAGGGGGGTTGAGTTACGACTTCTCTGAAATGTCCATAAAAAATTTCTGTTGCCTGCTGCTAAAATATTTCCAGTTTCAAATAAAGTGGACACAACAGACAGTGCAAGGACACAGGAGCTAGCTACCATATATATCGGCATGCAATAGCAATCAAAAGGAGCTCACAGAGCAGTTGCACCTGACAACTGGCTGGCATTGTATTTACAACATACAGAAAATTTAGAATGAGCAAGGGGACTCAAACTTTAACAGAAAACTGACTTTTTCTGAAGTTTTTAAATTAGCAAGTCTCTTAGAAAAAGAAGAGCAATCGTGGATCCTGATGCATTTCTTATTTATAGTTAGAACCAAAACACAAGCAACAGACCATGAAAAAGCTGCTCTTACAACACAGTCACACAGATCTGAGACAGCCAGAGGAGAAAACTGGCAAGAAAGTGTGTATATCTTTCCCCCTATTACAGGAACAGCCAAACGGAGATGGTTTAGTGAGGATACATACTTCTCTGCGTTGCAGCCAAGAAACATAAACAGAAGAATGTGTCTAATGGGGCTACAAAATACATAGCTTGGGAAGGATATAAGGTAGCTATAGACTGATAATTTCCCAGAATCCTTTCCCAGCATAGAACAATTTATGGCTTGGGACTTCTCCAGCTTCTTTGGGAGAGAGTAAGCGTAAGGCTGCTTTCTGTAGTGCTGTGCACAGGATGTGGTGGGCAATGTCTTCACCTCCAGACTGATCCTCTCTCCCCGATAACCCACACTTTGGCTGCCTTCATGACCCAGCATCCTCCTGCATCCTTTTCTCTGGCCTTGAGTACACTTCCACACACACTGCAGAAAGCCCTCTGCCTCCTTAGTACCTGAGAACTTGATAAGAAAGTACGCATTTGTTTAGTCTCAGAGCTTCTGTGGGGGAAGGCATAAAGCAGACATAAGGTTACAGACTTTGCCCTATAGCTATCCAAGCATATTGGCAGGAACTTGGAGCAGCAGATGCACCTATAGACCAATGGTGGATGCTGTACAGAGCTTTCACACCTAGTTATTGTAGGGATTATTTCAGCCAAAAGACCTGCAGTAAGTCAGAAAAGGTCAGTCAGGGCAGGGGCTGTGATCCATAGTACTTTGGAAATGTCTGTTCACCAATGAAGGCAGTTCAGAAGGAGCAAAAATTTTAAGAAAAGGAACAGAGAACAGAACCCAAAATGTCATGCCAGATACCACCCACACCTTGATACTTTTGGTTCCCATGGGTGAAAAAAAACATACAAATAACATATTGGTAGCACTTTAAAAGACTCAGGGGAAGGCACCAAGGAAATTCAAGGTACAGAATCACTTCCAAGGCTAAGTTGGACGCTTTAACTGGCAAAGAGACATCCTGAAGGGAGATACAGCTGAGATTTTGTTGGGGGTTGAGGAGGTTTTCTTTTTGTGTGTGTGTGTGTTCTTTTCTTCTCCTCTCAAAGGAATTTTTCCCCATGTTAAGGCANTTGGACCCTCATTGTCTCCTCCAGCACAAGAAGTAGTGGCCATAAGATGAAGCTAGTCAGAAACAGATAAAACTGAAGATAAAGACTTTTTTTCAGGCAAAATGGTAGAGCTGATTAGTGGAATTCCTTATCAAAGCATGTCATGAATGGAAAAAATTTGGAGGTGCACTTGATCTGTTGAGTGTTACTAGATCAAACTCAACAGGCTCAGGGAATCCTGGCAGAGGAGAATACCTGGAATCTGGGAACATAAAAGGTGAAGGATGCTTGCCTAGTTTTTGTTCTTCCCCATATATTCTTTAAAGACAGACTAATAAGCTAAATGGAACTTTATTCCAAAGAAGCAAGGCCATTCACATGATTTTGTGCTGTAACAATTTTGTTCTCCAGCAACAGCCCATTGACAAGTAATAAGAAAGATTAAGGGACCAACAAAGATGGACAGGAAAAAATTTTCCCTTCCCAGGAATTCTGCTATAGGAAATGGTAACAGGAATACTTTGGAGGAAGGTAAAAGTATGTCTGTGCATTTCTATTCAGCATATCTTAGGAGGACCAAGACATGGAGAAAGGACTCTTTGGAAGTTGAAATCTTAAGTGCACACCTGCATTCAGGTGCTCAGGGGTGCAGAATCCTTCCTCTCCAATTTTGGAGGTGGCAGCTTTTTCCCAAAATAAATATAGTTCTTTGACTAGGAAGAAAGAGGCTTCTTTTCCATGAACAACACGACAGTATGTTAGATCTCAGCCCTAGCAGCCCAGCCTTGCTGAAAGGACAGCAGCATGTGGAGAGGCTGCCTCGCTGCAGACAGGAGACAGTGGCACAGCTGCCCCAGCACAGCCTGGATGCCTTTCACATTTACAGAAACAGAGAGTGTTGTACGCTATGGCCAGCACTGCTGAAACCATTCTCAAAGATATGGTGCTGGCAAGAGCCCCACTGATGATTTCTTTGTTTAAAATGCAATGGAAGCTCTTGTGAGCAATGCTGTCTAAGCAGCAGCTTTCATAATTTAGGAATGATGCTTGAAAGGAATGTCACTGAAGTATGCACCAGTTAGACAGCTATTCCATCAGGTGATGGTGTCCTAAAATAAAATTTAAATGGTAGACAAAAGGCAATAGATGTTCTACCTCCTGATAACAGTGTCCAAAAAATCAGAAAGAAAAGAAAAAATCCCAGTGGGAAGTGGGAGGAAGAAAGGAATGGAAGGTGGACAGGATTAGAGCTGCATCACGGGTCAAGGAACTGTGCAGCTGCAGTTTTATAGAGGGGAGCACAGACCTCTCAGCATACCTCCTCCCCACGCCTGTGTAGTTACCCCAGTAAGTGACCTGCTGCCACCATCTAAACAAGAGCTGTTGATCCTTTCTCAGGAGAATCTTCCAGCATAAGTCACAGTTTAATAATCAGGATACAAATCCTACTAGGGTCTCAAAAAATATATGACTATATATATAATTTGAGGCATTGTTCTGCTGCCTGACATAAAGGGGGTTGTGAATAAGATTCTTCACTGACCTCGTAGAAAATACTGGCATTATTTAAAAAGCCTGTTGTGTGTCACAGTATCCTAGTAGGAAAATGTCTGAAGCAGAATGAGATCCTGTGTCACTGCATAGCAAGAAGAGAGTACTTATCAGCAAATCTGACCAGTGCAACTCAATCAAGAGCACAGCAGAATGAGAGAGTGGATTCCTAATCATGTTTTTAACCAGCAAGTACAGAACTAATTATATCAGAGGGTTATTATTTTTAATAAAGAACCATCGCCTGAAAGGATATTTTTCTTATCTGCACGCTTGCAAGATACAAAACTACTTCCTAGCTATAACACTTATTGCAAAATGACATATTATCCTTACTACTTACCTCTTCACTTACTGTCTGTTTTAAAAAAGAGTTTTGAAATGTAACCAGCAAAGATAAGAAAAATATGTTTGGGTTCCTTCATGTTCCTGTATAATGTATAAAAGTAATTGAAATAAGGTTTGAAGTAATCTTCATTTTGGTGGGTTTTTTGCTTGAAAATATCAAGTCATATATTAGCCATTGTTTGGGTTTCTCTGCCATCAGTGGCTACTTAAAGGACTTTTTTTAGTTTATATCTTATTTTTTACATGCTTCAAAGATTAAGTACAAGATCATTTTCTTAGCCATAGTTAAAAAGATCGGATTGGTGAACATTTGACAAAGAAAGTTTTTCTACCAACTGTTCCAGTCAAACAGATGTTAATCGCCTACATACTTTTTTATGTCTTGTTTTCAATCATTCCAGCAGCCTTTAAAAAAGTAAGTATGAATTTCAAATGCATTTCTAATGCAGAAAATCAAAACAGGAAAAATTTGAAGTATAATTTTTAGCCATCTTCATTCATCATAAAGAAAATGGATAAAAAAGCCTTTATTCTTTCTGCCTCTTCTTTGTCAACATGAAAGAGTACTGTTTTTCTCCAGTTCTGAAGACTGCCAGGGACTGCAGTGCAACTAAAGATCTTACCAAGGAGACAGAAAAAAACCCCAGAAGTCTAAGAAAACTCTAAGACAGCTTAATGATTTCTCTATCCCAGTGTTCCCGAAAATAGTCCAGCAGCTGAAACATTTCTTCATTAGAGAGCACCTTTCACCAGTCCCCCTTTGGGAGAGCTTCAGACTCTCCCGTCCTTTTGACATCCTCCATGCCCAAGCCTGCACTCCTACAGCTGGTTGTCTGCACTATATTGATTTTTATTCCTCTGGTAATGTGTCCTTTTCAAAGAATCCCCCTAAAGCTACTGAGTTTAGTATACAGCACCTCTGAAATGGATGCAGTTTCACTGCAGAGTCAACATAATTAATTGATACCTCCCCAAAAAGTAAGGAAATATAAAAATCCACAACTCTTATGTGTTTAAAAGCATTGACTGATGAATGCACAGCCTGGTATATATTACTTGTGCCTGCTGTATGAGTCAGTCAGAGATAGCTACATTTACTGTCTGCCATAAAACATTTAGAAAATTGCAAAGCTGGATCATAACATTTTCACCCTCAAGAAAAGCATTGCATGTTTTTCTGCTTCAACTGGAATCTCTGATTATCTGAATATTTATTCAGAAAAGTGGAAATAGTCTTAAGCCAAGTCAAGTTTTTTTAAATTATTCAATTCTTAATTTTAACTTTGGCAAAGTTGAAGAGATAGCTCACAGTTACAAAACAGATGGCTTCAAAATGGTAATAGTTATATAGAGGAGAAAAAACCCCACATAATATATGAAACTTTATTTGTATTTTCAATTTTCTCTGATGCCTAATCCATTACACTCTCATTTGTCTGCCAGCTTCACTCCCAATTTAAGTCTAAAATGAGTGCTGTGAAATACTGAAACCTTAGTTGCAGCCACTGAAAATGACTGAGTTAAGGTGAAAATAGCTTTTCCCTTTCACTGCTGTGGACAACCAGCAAACACCACATCTTTAAAAAAGAGTAGCAATTGACAGTAATTTGCACACTTACACATCCTTATGCATACCTGTACACATATTTGTTGACATAAATTTCAGAAAGCTCAGTTTTCTTTGAAAACAACTGGAATTTGGGCAAAGAGAAAGGAGCTGAAACTCCAGACCAATGACACATGGTTAACATTGATGAAAAGTACTTTTCTGCCTGTCTGTTTAAAAGATTCCTTGTTTGTTCACTTAGAAGCACACTAGACAAAGAAGGAATTTTTTTTTCTATGAAAAATGATCTCTCATTAGGAGAAAGGAATATAAAGAACTCTGAAAGCAACTCCACAGAGTCATTCAGAAGCCCTAAAGTAACTTCAAAAGCCCAAGATTATCCTTTCTGATAGAAGACAGAATTTCACCAGGGTGGTTTTCATACACTAAAAAGTGGAGGAGGCAGTGAACAGAAATGCAAGCCAAATACAGACTTGTAATGTAGGTTACTACCAGCCTCTGAGGATTATACCAGCTTGCCATGGTTAAAAGTTGAATATTTGTCTGTCTACATTTATTTATACTGATTAAATAGCTCTTTGCCACTTTGCACTTTCAGGGTTTTCATCCCCAGAGACTCTAGCAAAGATATCCAAGTTTGGTATTAAGAATGACACTGTTCAAGATAGGAAGCCATCATGTAAGGCTTGATGAATACAGGACGAGATCGCCAGGGAGGCTGCCAAACATTGTCCCCTAGATGTTTAAGCCAAGAGAAACAAACATCTTTGGGAACACATCAGGAACAGTGAATCCCCTGAAGGGAGGGGAGGCCTTTTAGCCCCTAAAATGAGACTCTGTTCATGATGCCAGGTCATCTGCAGAGGACAGATATTTACCAAGTGTATGGCTCAAGGCTATAGTAATCCCATACATCAGAAAATGTTTCCAAGGAAAAGCAGGCCCTTTGGCACCTGCATATCTAATCCCGGCAGTGCACTCTTTCAATAAACACCACTTTGCCAAGTGCACCGTGATCTACAAGAAAACACAGCTATCTGTGAAAAATAAGTCTCTTTTATTTCACTTGTTCAGCACAGAGTGTGCGTGTAAGCCATCTACTGTGTGTTTTACTAGGTCACTTTTCTTAGCAGCTTTTACTCCAGTAAACTGATAGTTAACTCAAGGCAACAGGCACAGGAGCAAGGCAGGAACCTGGAACAAATCTTCCTTCGCATCTCCCGTGGCACCTTAGGAGCAATGTTTGTGTCTTGAAAGACAGACTTCTAAAAGCATGATTTACTCCCAGGTGACAAATGGGAATGTGCCCAATTTGCTTTCAGTGCTGAGCCCACCCGGATGACTTATCATAGAGATTTGGATACCTTTCCAGATATAAATAAATTAATTCCAAATAACAAAATTCTAAATATAAATACTATTCCAAATATACCATCTTCACCTGGTGTTTTCTAGCTGATCATGAGGAGTAAAAGCAGAAACAGATATATAGATGGATGCATATATAGATGCACTAACCTGCCTTTTTTTTTCCCCCCCCCCAATGTTATGGACATTGCCACCTTCACAGACTGAACCTTTCTGGGAACCACAAATAGCAATGAGTACTGACAAAAGAAAGTTCTTTGCTATCAGAATTTTCCCACAGCAGAAGCCTTGATGGTCTCAGCTATTTCAGTACAGAAAATAAGCTGCATTTTCTCCCACACCCTTAATATAAAAACAAAACAGATAAAACAAAACAGGTAAAGCAAAACAGCACATAAAATCTTATTGCAGCTTAGCTGGCTTTGCAATAAAAAAGATTATGTTTGTAGATATTACATACCTTTTTGCATATCCACATAGGGTTTATACTTATCTTCACAATTTAAATGTGCAAGCAAAGTAAATTAGGGTTAATTAGGATTAATTAGTAGACCTTCATAGGTGAGGCCCAAATGAACATTCTGTGATTTACTGAGGAGGGGAAGGGAATACTTAGAGCTGTCATTGTCTCAGCATCACGTGGTGTACTGTATAGAGCCACAAGTCCAATCTTCCTTACAACTTATAAGGTACTGAGGACCTTGCTATAAGTTAGATAGCAAACTGTGTTTATTAGAATCATATCAATAAACCCTGCCCTCCACAGACCACCTGTGACTACTCTACACATATATGGAAAAAAGGGAGAGAGTAACTGAATTTTCTTTTTGTAGGATTATCACCCCAGCTCATCCTACAGCTGTTTCTACACCGTGACAAATGACATTTGAAATTAGCCAGTTCCCCCCTGTCAAAAGACCCTGACTAACTGTCACCCTCCACTCCTGCTTCAGCTTTCTTCAGAGGTCCTGAGCTTGGGGAGACTCTTGTGACTCCATTGCTTCAGGCAGCAGTAAAGGGCTGTCACCCAGGAAAAGTGAGGTCAAAGATAAGGTTAGGTGCACATAAGGATGCCAAAGGTAGGGCAGCTCCCAGCACATCCAGTGCCAGAATGTAATAAAGACAACAACTCTTAGGTTGTCGGGGGTTTTTTGCCCAAATGACCAGGGTCAGCCTTACAGCTCAATTGACTGTAAAGGGCCCAAGTCAACACAAGTCTAAAGTAAAGCCTGAACACAACTCTGCCACTGCACCCCTGAAACACACAAAATAGTATCAATCCTCAATCATAACGAGCTGTGTTTTGTTCCACAATTCTGTAGTCTGATAGGTGATTTTATCAGCACGATCCTAAGCAATCCTCTACTGCTGTGATACAGTACTCAAGCCATTAGTGCTTGCATCAGTTCCAATGTCATCACGCTAATAATATCTCTTTCTCTTCTTGTTTTTTGCCTCCGAGATGCAGGAAGTCTGAAGGGGTCTTTCTTCATTTCCTGCAGGGAAGAATTCTCCCTTGCCTCAGAATTTATTATAAAAACCCCTCACTAATTTCCTAGCCTAAAATCGCCATACTTTTTGTTTTTCTTCCTCTACAGCTCTTTTCTGTCTTTTTCAGAGTCCTGTAATTATGTCTTCTTCAGAGCTCCTTTTAAAAACTGTTCTTGATCCAGATGAATGTAAAATCCTATGCACAAATTTTCTTAGAAGGTAGGGAGGAAGGAGTTTTAGTTGCCGTTTATATCCCCTGATACAAGAAATGCCATTTCTAGAAACAGTCACAAATTTCAGATGCCTCTCCAGAGACTGTATTTTCTCTTTTCCTTGGGAGAATCAGAAGGCTACACTTGACCTGTGGGTCGTATGTGTCCAGTACATAGCCTATTACCATTTAAAACAGAGATGTGTTAGCAAAAAAACAGTGGGCAAGATTTCTGTCCCCTCTCTCCCCTCAGCACATGAAATAGTAAATGAAAAATGGCCCTCATAAAACTATCAATATTTCCAAAGTTTCCAAAGTTCAGATGTCCTAACTGAATGAATTAGAATTAGAGCATGAAAATGGTATGAATTAGAGCAGTAAAACTGCAGATCTCAGAAAGTATCATGGTCCCCAAAGAAAACACCCTTGACAGACTGGTTGGGAGAAATTATTTCCTTTTGCTCTCATTTTTGTCACTGTCTGCAAAGGAGAAAATTAAAACGAATAATCCATCTACAAACATTATTTCCAGGTTCAGCCTGAGTCAGGATTTGGAGAAAATGTCCTTCTCCTTAATGAAGCTACTCTGGCAGTTGCATACTTAATGCTACTTTCCATTCTGACATTTAGTGAGCACTGGATTTTTTTCTTCCTCTCTTCACTTTCTGTGTGATTGATTGAGAAACCTCCTGCCTGGATGGCATCAATTCACGATAATCTCTGCTGCCTATTAGGCAGTTTAATTCCAGCATTTCATTTTTTATTTTTGAGCCATGAATGTAATCAGTCCAGCCCAGATCCTGGATATTTGTGAGAAAAAACTGTCAAAGGCACCAGCCATTTTTCTTCACATTTGACGAGTTACCAGTGGTGGCAGTACATAAAGACTTCCATCTTCTTCTATTCCTAAGTACCTGACAAATGCACAGCGTTTCGAAGGACAGAGAAGAGAGGCTTTGTAGTTGTTAGGGTTTTGTTGTTTCTTTTTTTTTTTTTCCTAACTCACTGGTCTTATTAGAACTTTGCTAGTGTTGCCATACTTGACTAAACCTTTGTCAGTCTAGCTCATTCGAAGGATCTCCTGGGAATGGCTCTGGTTTTTATTCATCCCAGGACTGAGATAATTAGACAATCTATCAACTGTGAGGCTAGCTGGGTTGTGATGTTTCCTTGTTATCTTGACCTTAATGTTTTGGATGCTCTACTCTATGACAGATATGCCAACCATAACCATTCTCTCAAGGTTATGGGCAGTTTTGTGCTCCCAAGACAAGAAAACAGAAACATTTATACTTTTCAAATTACCCAGTCCTCTACCATCTATCTGCAGTTCATTTACAGATAAACCCTGGTTTATACTACTATTTGACCTCCTGCGTTAAGTAGCAACGCAGTGAGACTAGAAATGTCTGTCTCAAAGTCAGCTTCTCTAGCTCCATTGATTTTACCCACTTCCCAGATTATCAGAATCAGTACTGAGATCTCAGTATTGAGAACTCAGACGCTGAAAAGAAATGCAGGTTCTAATTGATCAGTGATGGCTACTTGTTATGGAACTCTCTCACACTTACGCCTTTCTATCAAAAAAAAAAAAAAAGCCCTTTTAACTCCTCAGTGTGTGAACATGAAAGACAGTAAAATATATTTTAAAATGGAAGCAGACTTCAGAAGACTCAGTGTCTTAGTTCAGAGCTAAGAGTGAAAGAGACAGGAGCCCTTCCTCAGCAGTGCGTCTCCTGCAGCAATAGTAATCTCAGTGCAGCTGGAAACCCAGGTTTTCATGGGAAGTGACTTTCCTTACACAGTGGAAGAGCAGAGATTGCTTAGACATCATGAAGATTGGTGCCACTTTAGGATTAATGGTTTGCAGGCATTAGGAGTGTGTATGTTTTTCCCTGCCCTAATAATAGTGGATGGGCAGGCTGCAAGAACTAATTAAGTTCTGCATAAGGAAAAACATCCCACGATGTTCTGAAACTAAAATGACCACATTGACAGCCCTGGGGATTGTGTTGAATGATGAGATATAGCTGTCAGAAATAAGAATATGCCTGGATGAAGGGATAGGATGTACCCTCAGCAAGTTTGCTGATGACTCTAAACTGATGGGAGTGGCTGGTACACCTGAAGGCTGTGCTGATATTCAGTGGGGCCTTGATCGGCTGGAAAACTGGGCAGAGAGAAACCTGATGAGGTTCAACAAGTGCAAGTGTAGGGTCCTGCCCCTGGGGAGGAATAACTCCAAGTACCAGCACAGGCTGGGGTCTGACCTTCTTGAGCTGTCAGTGTGCCCTTGCAGTCAGGAGGGCCAGTAGTATCCTGGAGTGCATTGGGAAGAGTGTGGCCAGCAGGACAAGGGAGGTGATCCTGTCCCTCTACTTGGCCTAGTGAGGCCATATCCAGAGTGCTGCGTCCAGTGCTGGGCTACTCAGTACAAGAGAGATAAGGAGCTCCTAGAAAGGGCCCAGCAGAGGGCAACAAAGATGATGAGGGGTCTGGAGCATCTCTTATGGGGAGAGACTGAGGGAGCAGGGCCTGGAGAAGACTGAGAGGAGATCTCATCAATGCATATAAATATCTCCAAGGCAGGTGCCCAGAAGATGGTTCCAGGCTTTTTTTTGGTGGTGCCCAGTGACAGGACAAGCAACAATGGCCATAAAATAAAACACAAGAAGTTTCACCTCCACATGAGGAAGAACTTCTTTACACTGAGGGTGGCAGAGCACGGGAGCAGGCTGCCCAGGGAGGTGGTGGGGTCTCTCTCTCCGGAGACATTCAGAATCCACCTGGACTTGTTCCTGTGTCACCTGCTCAAGGTGACTCTGCCTTGGGAGGGGGAGTGGATGTTTTCTTTTGCAGAGGTCCCTTCCAACCCAACTCTTCTGTGATTCTTTGAAGTTCTGCAGACCAATAGATCCCATGGAAATTAATATCAAAATCAAGTGCTCCGTTATGTGGAGACTCAGAGCCCAAAAGCCTGGTTCTTGAATCTGGATTTGGTATCAGATCAACAGCATAAGTTCAGTTTACAACAGAATATTTTCTCCTTCAAACAGGGAGAAGATTCAACTTACAAGAGTAGTTGAATCCATCCCTGCTTCTCTCCATCAGTACAATCTCATCAACAGCACTAGGAGGACATGTTTTATTGCTGGTGGAAACCAGACATATAAAAATACACCAAAATAAGAAAGTGATGTAAAAGCTGCTTTAAGCATGCTTAACAAGCTATTCTATCATGTCGCCTCTCAGAGTTTAAGCCTCTCTCATATTTAAACTCATCAGTTTGAACATCTTGTTTATGGAGTTTGCTCAAGACAGTCTGGTTTTCTCTATGCCCTTACATTTCTGGGAAACTTGCAATGGCTTTGTGAATTACTGTAGTCATATGAGATATACTGTATATTTTATGAATTTCTTAGTACAGTCCGAGCATACTTAATATGGGCAATAAAAGCATAGGCTGTCTTTTTTGTGTAACTTATCAAATAATTCATAAATAAATCATGTAAAAGCAAATACAATTTTTTGAGCTATCATTAAATGCTCTATATTTAAAACAAATGCTGGGAAAAAATATTAAAAGCTTAGCTTTAGAAATTGAAGCGGCGCCACAAAAATGAAAATCTCATTTCTCCCTGAAAATCTAGTGTCTGCTATAGTTACAAGCAACTCCTAAAACTACTATAGGTGAAAGAAGAATTTTCTCTATTTCCTGAAGTTTATTACATTGTGCATTTGACAGCACATTGTGTGTAGCCATTTATTAAATCAATTTCTACTCTGCTGAGAATATTCTTATCAATGCCAAGAAAAGAATAAAACAAAACAGAAAAGCATATGTTTTTGAAAAAAAAGTTTGTAAATAATTTCCAAGACTTGCTAGCCACTGCTAATCAAGAAAAACTATTTGATTTATATTGATTATTCTCTCAGAGTTTGATCTACATTTTAATAAATGGTGTTATTAAAATCTTATTATAACAGAAGCTATATTTTCAATATTGTAACATCCCTTTACTGTTTCCTTGCTATTTGGCAAGCTGAGTGATAAAGAATAAAACCAGGGGAAGATGTAGAAGGTAAGTACTGGCACATGCGTTGCATTTTCCTTTAGCCATTGTCTCTGCTTTCTGGAAGGTCCTTTGTAGATGGCAAAGGTAGGGACTGGGACAGTGAAGAACTGCCTGCTGTAGGAGATGATCAGGACAACTGCCTTGTGCCTTCTACTCTCTTGAAGACTTTGGGATACCATTCATGGTCTCCAGCTGATATTCAAGGTGTTGTGTCCCACAGGGCATGTGTCCTATCCACCATCCACATAGGGATGTCTCAGACACTGCAGAAACACAATAAAGCCCCTAAACTGAGGTGCCTCCATCTGGAGCCAGGTTTCAATTCTTGACACATGCTCAAAATGATAAAACCTGTAAAGGAGCCCATGACAGCCACTAGTGGGTAGTACATTACCCATAACAGGACACTACATTCCTTTCATTTTCCACAGAAAGGAAAATGAATTTATATTTCCTCCCCTGCTTTGTCTCCTTCCTTTTAAAGTTTCCTGTAACTTTTGTCTTGCACCTTCCACATGTTCTCATGTATCAATCTTTTCCACAGCTAGGCTGTGTCATGAAAGATGTGTTATCATACCTAAGGACTCATCTTACATGGGGCTCCCTCTAAAGTTCAGCTGTACCTATGATATTGCAGGAGACAGTCACTGTTCTAATTCTGATGTAACAGAAAAAAACCCCACACCACTCAATAGTGAGCAAATAAACCTTATCGAGAGGACACTATTTCAATGTGACACTGTAGCTGCAGGAACATATTTCCCAGCTCACTATTGAAATTCTATAATCTGAATAGGAGAGGTACAAATGAGTTGGAAGGAAAAACAAATCTTTTCAGTTGCACTTCATTTTTCACTTCAAAAGTATAATGGCTGACTGTGATCCATGACAGACAGATCATTACTCCAAAGTGTAATATATCTTCAGCTCTCAAGTCAAAGTACTTACAGTGCAGAAGCTCATATGTGTAACCCCAGCCAGCAACTCAGCACCACACAGCTTTTTGCTTTTTCCCTGTCTCCAGGGGAGATAGAGGGAACAAAATTGGAAGGGTAAAAGTAAATAAACTCATGGGCTGAGACAAGAAGAATTTATTAACTGAAATAAATAACCCCTAAACAATGGTCCCTGGCCAACCACCTCCCTAGTTTCTTGTTGAGCATGATGCCATATGGTGTCTGAATATCCCTGCTGTCTCAGCTCTGTCCCCTCCCAAGTCCTTGTGCATCCCCAACCCCTTCTCTGGGACAGGTATAAGTTAAAGACTATTTCTTACAAGTATTCTGAGTGTGTGAGGCTTTTTCTGTACATCGTGGTTTGACACTGGCCCAGCACCCGGCACCCACGAGAGTTGCTTGCTTACCCTCCCCTGCCACAGCTGGGCAGAGGAGAGAGGGAAAAAAATTAACAAAGAATTAATGAGAAAACACTTCATGGGAAAAACAGGCTTAACTTAAAGTTACAAAGTAAATTTATTACTAACAGAGGAGGATGATGAGAAGTAAAATAAGCCCTTGGAAACACCTTTTCCCCCCAGCCTCTTCCTCCTTCCCACTGACAGCACAGGGAGACAGGGCATGGGGGTTTGTGGGCAGTTTGTCACCGAGATTTTCTTCTGCTGCTCCGGGAGAAGAGTCCCTCCCTATGAGGCCATGGGGTCCCTCACACGGGACACAGTTCTCTGTGAACCTCTCCAGTATGGGTCCACTCTCACGAGCAGCAGCCAAACCGCCCCTGCTGCAGCACGAATCCCTCCCACGGGCACACAGCTCTCCCAAAACTGCTGTGCCGTGGGTCTCTCCCCACGGGGTGCAGTCCTCCAAGGACAGGCTGCTCCAGCCTGGGAGCAGGGCCCTCTCTCTCCACCGGGTCTCCCACTGGATCACAGCCTCCTCCAGGCACCCACCCACTCCGGCGTGGGCACCTCCCCCACGGGCTGCGGGTGGATCTCTGCATTCCCCGTGGGCCCATGGGCTGCAGAGGGACAACCTGCTTAACTGTGGTCTGCACCACGGTCTGCAGAGGAATCTCGGCTCTGGAACCTGGAGCACCTCCTTCCCCTCCTTCGCCACTGACCTTGGTGTCACCATGTTGTTTTCCCTCACATGTTCTCACCTCCTCCTCTTTTCTGTCTAGAAGGAAAACCTTGTGACTTTGATTTTCTTCTTAAATATGTCATCACAGAGGCGTTACCAGCCTCTCTCACTGGCCCAGGTTTGACCAGCAGCATGTCCATCTTTCAGAGCCATCACAGATTGGCTCTGCCAGACATGGTGGAAACTTCCAGGAGGTTCTCACAGGAAACACCTCTGTGACCCCCCTGCTACTAAAAACCAGGCTGGGCAAAACCAGTACATTATATTATCATGAACCCAAAGTATCAACATCACTGTGATTACTGGGAATGTTTGCTGAATTTTGATTATTCAGTCAGGATATATATTAAAATAACAGTAATTTTTTCCATATGCAGAGAATACATTCGATATAAATCCCAGGCCAAATTCTCATTAGAACAGCAGGAATGGAAACAAAGTTTACATGGACCAGAGGAACATCATATATTGACAGGATTTCTGAATTGACCATAAAGCAGTTGTTGAGGCTGACTGGCTGGATCAGCCCAGCAGCCAAAGCTCAGCAGCATTTACTGTGCTGAGGAACTGCCTGCAGGCACAATGCTTCAAGGAGGAGGCATGGGGAGAGCCACCTGGTCAGGGAAGCTCTCAGGAAGGCAGGAGCTGCCCAGGTTTCTCCAGCAGTGGGTCAGAAAGGAAGGACAGGACAGAGTTTGGGTAGAGAACAGGCAGATCACAAATTTTCTTTGCAGTGCCCTGTACAAGTCACTGAGAGTGGCAAAGCCCTGAGAAAGATTTTCTGGACGTGAACTTTTCCATCATCCCTGTGCAAAGCCACTCCATTCCCTAGAGAGCCCTCTAACATAAATGCTTTGGCTGACACTCGGCAAGAATTCTTCCTTCTTTTTCATCAGTACTTCCTTTAATAAAGTTTCAGTTACTGGTGTATAAATCAAACACATAAGGAATATTAGTCCCGTCTTTATAAAGAACAATTTACTGTAATCTGTTTTTCTGAAAGTTTGGTTCATGATGGTTTGTTGCCTGTTCCTGTGCAAATAATACAGTAAATCATCCAACTGAGCAGCAATTTCTCAGCACTGTCTTTATATTTTACCTGTGCTGGAGCAGGGCTTTTTCCCTCACAATATTGTTTTCAGCCCTGTGAAGTGAGTCTGCAGAACGAATACTTGAGCCCGCAACCCCAGTGAGTTCTGCTAAACCCCTCTCTGCACTGCTTCTCTGATGGGAAGGACAACTGACTCTCCTTTGTAAGAACACAAGGGCCCCACCACACGGGCAGAGACTTTCTAAACACTTGCCAATTGTGGTGTAAAACTCTTCACAGGCTTATCCCGCGGCCATCTGCCTCTCCCTTTGCAACACACTGCCATGGTTCTTTTCACTCACATTGGCCAGGTTCTCCTGTGTTCAATTCTGACAACTTTTAGAAATAAGAAAAAACAGCCTGAAGGACCCCTACAGCACGCTTAGTGCCCTCAGCTCGGTGTTCCTCCAGGGGCTTCATAAAATAAATGAGATCTATGGGGTCCTGAGTCCAGGAGACATTTGTTTGCTGTAGGCTTGTATAGCTAATGCAGTGAAGAAGGTGAAGGACTACAGTAGAGTAATTTGGTTTTGGTGAGAAAGAGGGAGATCCTTTACTCTTTTATTAATTAATAAACAGGAAAATAATTTTACAATACAGCTAACCAATATGTTAAGGGTCTATAGCAGGGGTAGTTGCCCTTTTTTTTTTCCTGCAACACTGGTAACATAAACAGCACTGTGAGAAAGATATCCATCTAGAAATATGTATCTGACTGATCTGTTGGCTTAAAATAACACATAATTTACACTTTACCAAATTACCCCGAGTCTTCAGCAACCAAACTATATTACCACAGAGGAAAATGTAATCTTTCACTCCTTTCTTTTTATTTTAAAACTCTATTCCTTCTGGAAAGTGCATACTGTATTTCACTGTAACCTCAACTCTACTCATCCCTGCACCAAATGCTGGTTTTCCATTTTATCAAGTAATTCACTCCACAATATGCTTTAGCTGTCTTGTATAAAGTTATTTTAAGGCCACATGAAAAACCTATGCATGCAAAAACTACACGATTGAGGTATTGCATTGTGGATGTTATAAACTTTTTAAGTGCCTGCTCAAGTCTAAGGACAAAAAATAATAGTGGAGGGAAGGGACTGTATTAAAAATGTTATCTGGAGTTAGGCTATGCATCCATCTCACAGTTTGTTTGGTTCATAACACATCACCCCACTAGAAACTACTGGAAACAAACCTTTTCAGTATAGCTACTTCCTAGATACCAGCCTTTGGTTTAAGTTATACTAACACCTTCATACCTGCATCCTTCCTCTCCTTTATTTCCAGTACTTAATCACACTGAGCAGTGGGAAGGAGAAAAATAGCAGAAGAAAAACATTTGGAAGAATAAACAAGGACAAGATACCCAGATAAAGGCATCATAATGTCCACAAATGCCCATCACTACAACCTCTTACCTGGCAGCAAAGAACTAAAACATTTAACAGTAGGTGGGTGATGCAATAGGTAGGACCAAAACCTGTGGTGAAAATGGAGAGAAATAATTCGACGGTGTATTTCTAAAAGGTTTGCTAAAGAGAAGGAACTGTCAACATCAGTCAGAGGACAACTAGTAAGCAAGCCAACAGAAAGGAAATGAGGAGTTGGTAACTTAGTGTCATCCCATCGTCACTGAAATTCTTCAGAGCTTCTGTTGGAAAGCAGGATGTTCCCTGCCTGGCTGTTACCAGACTATAAATAAATTTCAAGAAGTCAATAAGGTGTAGAAATCAGAACCTAGAAAGATCTGCCCATCATCTTTTCTGCAGATAAAGGATCATCTCTCATCCTCTTAGCAGATACTAACAACCTCCATCACTATCCAAGTTTTGTTGTTTCCTTACTAACATATACCCCTTTAACAGCCAGAGCAGCTGAAAACTGCCTTAAGTAACACTGTCAGTCAACTAAATCAGTGTCACAAATCATTCTGCTTAGTGATTTTCCACTACCAGCAGAAATTTTGTGTCTGTGATGCGTCACTGCTCCACAACCTAACAGCATTGTGAGAAGAAACCAGCCAGTCAAAGTGAAGTGACGGCCCCGCTCTGCTCTGCACTGACTCTCACCTCGAGTCCTGTGTGTTGTGTTGGGTGCCAGGGTATAAGATATAAAGCTACTAGGGAGCATCCAAAGGAAGGTCATCAAGATGGTGAAGGGTCTACAGGGGAAGCTGTACAAGAAGCAGCTGAGCTCACTTGGATTGTTTAGCCAGTAAAAGAGAAGATTACATATCACAGGCTACATCGTCCTCTTGAGAGGAAGAAGAGGGGCAGACAATGATCTCTTCTCTGTGGTGACCTGTGGCAGGATCCAGGGAATGGCCTGAAGTTGTGTCAAGGAAGGTTTAGGTTTGGTATTAGAAAAAGTTTCTTCACCCAGTGAGTGGATGGGCACTGGAACAGGGTCCCCATGGAAGTGGTCACAGCACCAAGTCTGACAGACTTCAAGAAGTGTTTGGACAACACAGTCAGGCAGAGGTCTGATTTTTGGGGTGGTCCTGTGAGAAGTCAGGAGTTGGACTCAGTGATCCTTGTGTGTCCCTTCCAACTCAGTATATCCTGTGATTCAGGGATTCGACAGCTCTGAAAGAGAAACCACATTCTGAATGCGTTGCTCAAATGCAAAATTCAACACTGGCTTCTTTTCAGGAAACCTTTATCAAACTAGGTGTAGATGTTAAATTAACTACTTTCTACTAAGTGTTCAACACTGAGCCCCTTCTGAACATATGTACAGTTCTTCTCAACACTCTCAGATCCAGGGTTTTTTATGTACTGGACTTAATTTGCAATTATTTTTTGTCACAAGATCCTTTTCAGGATTGTTGGATTCAGATTCATCCACAGAGGGACATACTCAACTCACAACTGCGAAAAAGCCTGCATTTCCTCATACCAAACTAGGAACAACGTAACACCTTGCCAGAAGAAGGCAGTGCCATCAGTGACAAGAAACAAGCTGCTGATCACTAATCATACCACCTGCATTATTGGTTTTGACTTTTTACACTGCCACAGCCTGCTCCTGGATTGATCAAGGACAGCATGCTGCCAGCTTTCATGGGCTACAACATGTTAACCCATGCTGCGGCTCTGATACACAAATGCAGCAACTGTTGTTTGGCTTGGCAAGTCTTGCTGAGAAACCTGAAGGTATTTAGGTAACAAATATCAAACTGAATTCAGTGAGACTTGGAGACCTGAAGACCTGAAGAATTGCATGGAGTTAGACCTTAGTGCTTTGTCCTGTTTATGTATCTTACTAGGCTTTCTTTCAGCTCTTGACCTGCCCATCTACTCATTTTAATTCCCTCTTAACACCATTTGCTTTCAGTCCTTCAGATTTATACATGTCCAACTTGAGCCCAGCAAAGTCTCCTCTTGCTAGATGAAACATAAGAGTCCTTTAACAACATGTTAAAAATGTCTTCAGTTCTCTAATCATTTTTGGTTTTCATCTAAAAACAAGCCCAAACTCATCAGGATCTATCCGGCAGTTATGTGTTCCAGACTGAACACAATGTGCTGGCTGAGGTTATACTACAGTGATAGAAAGAAGAAATATAACTACACTGCTCTGAAGCATGCAACCTCTGAGCATGAAACTCTGAATAACTCTGGCCTTTTTTTCCTGGCTTATTATATTGTGAAATTACCTGCAACAACTTTCCAGCACGATCAGTTTCTTCTGCTTCACCTTGCCAGTGAGCCAAGCTGTTTCAAACTATTCTTCCTGAAATACAGTCTTGCAAGTTTTCAAATTGTGATTGCTAATCTGACTTTTTGATCCTGCAGATGTGTAAAGGATCTCAGAATATAAATACTCTCATAAACCTATTGGCTTAAGTGGTGCTATGACAGTTCAAGCTGTCTGAGAATTTATTCTAAAATAGAGCAGTGCATGCTCCTGATGTCAATCAAGATAAAGACTGCATGGGGATAAATAATTTTTCATGTGCTTTTCTGAAAAGAAAACTTCACTCCAGCAGCAGAAGTTCCCAGCACAAAGAATTTGTAGTGAGATTTCTCCTTAGTCATCATTTCTTTCTCTGAGATAAAAACAAAGTGTCTGTTTATATATTTATCTATATGTTTCTCTGTATATATATATTTTATAGTAGTCATGCCATTCTGCAAAAAATGAAATTCACAGATCTGAGAGTCCTGTCAGAATTCCACCATGTACTTTACAAGCACATATTTCTTATAAGTATCCATCCATGAACAAGCCACTAGGTATGTGTGATTATGTCTAATCTTTGATATTAATATAATCATATTCCCAGAAAAACAAAACGTATAGAACTGTGTTGCGCTTTAACCTATAGCCAGATCATGTGTTCTCCTATGTGCCTGCATTTTTCCTACTGTGTACTATTTTTATAAATTTGCTTTCCTGGCTATAGGAACAAATATTCCACAAATCCGGAACCACAGAGACTACTTCTATTTTTCTTGTTCAGAATGGAATTTATGAAACAGACTTAGATATGATTGCATTCATCTTTCTTACAGTCAGCCTCGGGCAGCTCCAGTTTTTCACATGCCTGAGGCTTTACCAATGAATAAGGCATCCCTTCTTTCAAGGCATTTGCAAATATAATGTATGCAATCAGAACAACACACCTGCATTTGGGGAAACTGAAAGAAAGACGTGCCCAAGATGATAAAAACTACTAGTAGAACAGTAGCAAAAGAATTCTCTTTTTCTTGAAAGATGCTTGGTTTCTCAAGTACTCCGTACTATATCGAAATATCCTTAAGTGCTTAGATCTAGGTATGGGTTTCACTTCAACAGAGAGAGCTCAACTTTTGCTGAAAAACCAGTACAAATTACAAAACACCGCCCTAGACTCCCTTGTAGCCATTTGGCATTTTCTTCAGCCTCTGCCTTGAGCTAGAGCAAAAAAATAACTTTTCTGCATCCCAGTTTTCCTTCTGTAAAAACTGGGGCAATGGTCCACAAACTACCCACAAGAAGCACAGTTTTGGCACCGTAGTTCCCAATGCCCTGTTTTACATTGATCTGACAGTACTGCGGGATTCTAAGATGCTGTAAATGCAGCCTTAGAGCTCTGTCAAACTACCTTAATGAGTAACAGACCAGCCAAGATTCTCTTCCTACAGGGCATTAAGTGTTCCCGGGGGTAGGGCAAGAGAGAAGAGGAGTTATATAGTCATTGAAGTCTAATTGCAATAAAGGTACTTTTGCTTTAAAGTTGGCACATCAAAACCAGCCCTCTTCTTCCTTTCTTTGTTTAATGTCAGTTGTAAGACTTCAGACTTTCACCCCAAGTGGAATAGTTTCAGTCCAAGCAAAAGTAAAAATCAATTAATGACAACTAATTAGCATTCTGTACAGTCCATAGCACAGAACTCATGTCTCTTGCAATACATCTTACAGCATCTTAAGAAGAAATATAGGACATAAGATCAGCATCTGGGAAATGTCACTGAGTAATTTTAAGAAACTCTCAAATATATTCAGTGATAACTCATATAAGGACATATCTAGCTATCTTTTACTTTTATGATTCACTTACTGACTCTTAGAAGTACCTTAATCCTGTAGACAGATCAGCTGAGTTTGATGAGATGTTAATTAGTTTGTATAAATGTGCTACAATCCAAGCCCTACTCTGACATCACTGGGGTACACTTCAGCGTATGTTATTTTGTTCTTTTCAGAAGCCTTATCAATTATGAAATCAATTCCATTTCCCCAGTGTCTGGCATAGTGCATTGTGGGGAAAAAAAAAAAAAAGCACAAATACTGTTAAAAGAATCCTAGTTCAAGAAGCTAAATTCTGAACAATTTTTAACTTAAAGGAACAATCCATAAGCTCAAATTTACAAAGTAGTCAGAGTAAAGATTAATGAAACAATAAAAATACTCAAAACAT
Organism: Mystacornis crossleyi; assembly: GCA_013400655.1. NCBI lineage: Eukaryota > Metazoa > Chordata > Aves > Passeriformes > Timaliidae > Mystacornis > Mystacornis crossleyi. The sequence goes on from VYZQ01010991.1 coordinate 31,092, forward strand.
CTTGCATTTTGAAGCTATGACCATTTGATTCTAAGGCAAACACCCCACAATCAATACAACCTTCATGAATATATTAAACAACTGTTCCAGTCCAATTTAATAAGCTCCCAAAACATTTTATTCTATAAATTGAAGTCATTTCAGCAATAACTCCACAAGCATTTATCATTTTTATTAGGTATTATTTCAAAGTTTAGAGAGTAGGTTTAAAATATGTGGACAATTCATGTTTTTATAAACACAAACTACTGGAAATATAGCATAAACTTCATTCTTCATTGCTCAGAGACGGAGTTGGGCTCTGAGCAAGCTGATCTAATTAAAGATGACCCCACTCATGGCAGAGGGGGTGGACGAGATGATCTTTAAGCTCCCCTTCAACCCAAACTTGTCTATGATTCTAAAATTTCAAAGCCAGCTTATACGCCATGCTGCATACAGCCCCCTGCTTACTCAAGACTATCTTACCTTTCTTCTGCACCATGAGGCTGGTGCAGAAGATCCCTGCAGGACCGTCCCACACTCTGGACTGCAGGAAGGAGTTAGCTGCTGAGATCAGCCTGACCACACTTCTCTACCACAGAGCTACATTTATCCTTCAAGGTAGAGGCAGAAGAAGATCATCATCATCATCATCTCCCCACTGTGCTCTGCTCCTCACAATCATCTCCCTTTGGTTCTGTCATGGGGTTGTGACGTTTTAGCTTTCACACCTGGCAACTTGTCTGTGTGTCACATGGCCCAAGAAAGTCTTACTGTCTTTTCTTGGTGAATGAATGAAATGGCATATTGCAATTGCATAGAGATGCATTTCTGGATTTATATTCCATCTGAAAATTGTCTGAGACCATATAAGCAAAATTTGAGACTACTGGGAGAGGGAGAACTGATATCTCCCACAGTTATGCTGATTAATACTGGCCACTGTCTGTCCTGTCCTGCAGTTGATTTCTGCCCTTAAACCTAATATAACATAATCAATAAGAAGTCTCTATTATTCCATTTCCAGCATAGAGTCTATTTTTCCATCTATCTTCAGTTTGGCAGCAGGACTGCATCCCAGTAAGATTAAGAATCTGGAAAAGCTCCCAGATATCTGTGGATCTTTACAAACCTGAGGGAAAAGTTGATGCAGGCAAGAAATTTTGTCTATGAGATCTTGCCATGCTCACTTTTATCATGAACTGTTGAATGTATCCTGACAATCAACTTACTATGGTTTATCTGATGCTTCTTCCACGTTTAGTAATAATATAAATAATGTGACTGCTATAGCAGAATGTTAATGCTATAGGTCTCTACCTATTTTTCTTCCTGTATGTTATTTTGCTTTAAGGCTGAGAGTATCACAGTGAGCTAATGATAGATCTGTTTATCCCATAAGAGATTCATATCTGATTGTAGTAAAGTATCAGACTTTTCCAGACCAAATTTTATAGCTTCAAAATATCAAATAAAAACTCTAATGTTAGATGAAAATTTAGTTCTAGTAAATCTGAAAACTTCTGTCACTGCACAGATCAGTGATGGTACTTTGTTTAAAGCGTGGTAATAATTTTTTAGAAGAAATAATTGTTTAGCAGTCTTTAACAGAATACAAACAGTAGTTACCTTAGAAGTTTTCCAATCTTAGTCTGATGCCTTTAAAATATATGTGTCTTTTATACATTATATGACTTTTATATATAAAGCTACAAATTGCGTGTCAAGCAATCCTATTGTGTACAGATTTATGTAACTCATTCTTATGGCATATATATTAAGCATTTGCTTGACTTTTGTATGGCTTTATTTTGTTTTATAGTAAAAACACAGATCTTGAATTACTTTTAGTGAATTTCTATCATACAGAAATATAAGAGCCCAAGGTTTATGTTGATCAGGATCTTCCTTCTACGTGTATTTCTTTGCTGGATTTGTAAAATATTATTTCCAGGGTTGGACTTTTTTACTAAAATCAGGTGCTACTCCAGTCATTCATCCAAAGAGCTAAAGCTTTCCTTCCCATAAAAACAAACCTGGAGACATGTATCCAGATGATCTGACCCTTTAACTTTTGAAACAGTATTTTTTCTGACATCACTTGCATTTATCATGCTGAAGAAAGAGACACATGGTGAAAACACCAAATGTGCCAGGCCGTGAGATTCACAGTAAGGAGAGCAGAGACATTTGTGACCCTACAGTGGAAGGGCTTGACATGTTATCTGTACCACCAAGCCAATCCACTAGCAAGAGAAGGAGCCACACATCCAGTTCCCATGTTTCCAGTTCTCATTTTATTTTCCTTTGCCTTGGAGATGCTGTGATTCTGCTGAGGAACCATCTAAGAACACAAGTTTTTAATCCAGGTTTGTGCTTACCCAAGAGCTGAGAAGGAACTCCAAACTTTTCCTCTCTCCCATTATGCAAGTCAGTCACAGCTTAGCCCTAAAGGGATGTCTTCTCCAGCAGAGCACTGCAAAACTAACACAGAACAGCTTTAAATAAGCTATCTTAGGCATCTGCAGCAGACTACTTCTACACAAAGTGCCTCCCAGTGTGAATTAACCTATGTTTTGGACTACTGCCAGCCCCTACATCTCTAATTTAAATCAACTCTGAATGTTTCTCTACTGCATAGTAATTTCTTTCACAGCTGTGAGATGAAAATCCATTAAGCAATAGGTATACCAAGGATCAAGAACTTTCACACCCTAAATGACAGTGCACACACTAAGTCATCTCCCACATAAAAGAATTTATGTCATCTGTACAACAGAGGCCATCATTCTTACCTGTGTCAGTGTGCAGATGAAAACTAGCAAAGATTAAGAAAACAGTATTTTTTCTGTCTTATTTTGATACATTCAAAACCCAATGTTTTAAACTGCTGTTGGATAGCAAAAGCGCCATATACATATCAATCATATCATCAGCTTATTGAGAACTGCCATGACTTCAGCCTCCACTCTGCACAGGGAAATCAACTCTTATCAGTACTGAAGCTTCCTTTTTCTCACACTCCTATTCCAAACAAGAGCTCTCTGCACCATCATTTTCCTAGCCTTTGTGCAGTTCATCAGGCAGTAATCCTGAAGGGAGGTGAGGGAGCGAGTGGATGAAAACGTGTTACACAGAACTGAAAAGATCATCAGATTCATGTTTTTGCAATCACAGGCAGCCATGGTATGCAAATGCCTCACATGACAGGGTCTTTCTGCAGCAATGTTCAGCCAGGGTATCCTGGTTAGTGGAAGGACAAAGTCTTCCGATGACCTTTGGCAGCCAAGGTCCAGCATCCTGTGGTTTTTGCACGTACAGGGTTACTACTGGGTATGAATAAGACTGTAGATAAAAAATTCCTTTGCTTACTTGAGTTAGACACAACCGATGCCAATGTACAGCACAAAGCCACAACAACAATCGGATTTACAGGTCAAATTTGAATTAAAGACAGTCAGATCATCTCTTCCTCTACAAACTACTGTAAATAATTTCAAGAAAGTAATTATCCATTATGTGGTGAGCCTATGTATTCTGGGAGTGGTGTTGGTCAAAAATGTCTCATCTCTCAGATTCTGATCCAGGTTTGGGACATTAAGTCCTTCTTCAAAGTTTACGTCCTGATCATGGCAAGGTTCCTCAGTGTCATTGCTCTCCTTGCAGTTCCATATATTTCT
>VYZQ01010991.1:43113-61334 GCA_013400655.1 Mystacornis crossleyi
AAAGTAGGTTCCATCACGATGTGCTGAGTAGCAGTTTTAAAGCTGAGAAAATTCTTCAGAAACATTTTCCCAGTGACTGTACCAGTAGCCACAGGCCCACAATGCTCCTGAAACCTTCAGCAGGCTGTGAGCACCCACCCAACCACCCTGTATAAGATCCAGACAAAACATGCCTTGCTATGTTTCTATAATACATATTTAACAGCTGTCACTGTTATTTTGTCTAAATTATGTGAAGATTTCAGCCCCTGGCTCTTTATACAAATTTTATTCTGCAGGGCAAGAATAGCCAGCCATGTCTTTCTGACTGATACAGGAGCTATGAGAGCAGGTGCAATCTCTGGCATAAAAGCAGCGGGGGTAGAGTGAAGAGAGATTATTATTATGACACATAGAATTAATGAGACCTTTTCTGGAAACCTTTGCTAAACCTTATCCTTTGTAAAGAGAGGCAGAAAAACTTGAAAGATTTAAAAAAAAAAGAAAAAATACAGAAGATGGAACTGAGCCACATAAAATTTAAAAAAAAAAGCCACAATAAAGTATAAAAAAGTAAAGGCACTTAATTTATTTAATTTCTCAAAACACAGACTACACTATCTCTTGATCACAGCCTACACACAGTACACAGGAAAAGACTTCAAAGAACAGAAGAATACTGTTAGTAGATAAAGGTATATAATAATCAGTTATCTGAAATTTGAAACTCTACAAATTGGGGGTAAGAAATAAAGTGCCAATCTTCAAATGACAATAGCACTCAGTGAAACAATTTAATGACTGACACGATGGATTTTCCATCACCAGAATTAGTACATCAGTATTTGATGACAATAGTGTTACCAAATATATCCAACAAAGGTGATTGATGAAAGAACGATGTGAGTTGGCAGACTTCATAGATACCTGTTTTAAACACCTGATTGATAACATTTGATTCTGAATCAGAGAGGCTGAATTTTGAATAGCGGTCATTATTTTATCAATTAATGGGCTATTACTAAGACTAATGATTGGTTTACATACAAGATGTTTCATATAAGCAGTAGTTGTTCTGCAAACAAATACATCTCCTTCTATGTTAATGCATATAATAATGAAAGTCTTTTATTTACCCAATCCATTTTTGGTTGGTTTTCCCCCCTCCTCTTGGTATCACATTGTGACTAAGGAAAAGAGACAAAGTTAATACTTAAGTCTAAAATGTCCCAAAATGCCAATCACTAAGCCCAAATACTAATAAGACAACTGCAAGATGACCTTGTACCCTATAAATAATACATTCAAGTTAATGAAGAGGGAGAGAGTAATGCATGGATGTCAGCTGGCTGTGAGCTGTCAAATACAGTTGGAATATGTGGGATGAAGGCTACGCAAAGAGGAAGGTGTGTGCCAGTGGAGGGTACTGTCCAAGCCACCATAAGAAATCAAGACCAATTTTGTTTCTGTCCCTGCTTCCAGAAGACAATACCTGCTTGGTAATCTGCCATCTTTGAAAGGCTAGGGAGGTGAGGGGCTGTCTGACCACTGAGGGAAGGAAAATGTTGCATCCACTTTCAGTAAAAGGCCAAGATAAATATCCAGAGGATTAAATATTGAACAGTGTCACTTCAGTCCCTGGGAAAATCATGGAGTAAGTGCTACTGCAGCACATTTCTGCACACCTTAAGTAGAATCATGTGGCTGGGAACACTCAGCATGTGTTTACAAAGGCTAAATCAATGCTGACCAATTTAATTGCTATCTAAAATAAAATGACTAGGTTTCTAAATGAAGGAAGAGCAGTAATTAGTCTAATTTTCAGAAGGAATTTCAGTGTATTTCCTGAAATACCCAGGTTCTTGTATCTTGCTTCCAGGTTGGGATGTCATGGTTTGGATACGTGGATCAAACCAAGGTATAACACTCCAGTTACATGATCATGTTTAGGGGTCAGTCTGCAACATGATTACCATCTTCATCAATGACCTGGAGCAGGTGACACAGTGTACTCTTGCCAAATTTGGAGATGATGCCAAACTGGGTGACAGTGGACTGAAACAGAAACAGAACAATTTGAGACTGAACATAAGGAGAAACTTTTTCATCATGAGGACATTCAGGTTGCATCAGAGATTATCTAGGGGGGATGTTCAGCCTTCATCCTTGAAGATTTTCAAAATTTAGCCATATAAACACTGTAGCAAGTTAGTCAGACCTCCTGGTTCTAAGGGTGAGTTCACATCTGACAGCTTAGGAATGAAATTCATTGCCCACAGAATCACAGAGAAAGTTTAGAGCCAGAGATCACGAAAGGTGAGCTTGGGCAGTTGGGGAATAAAATCGTACTGGGAATAACGTAGACATATTAAGAAGGTATTGCTCATTGCTCATGATCAATCAGGTAGGAGTTACTTATGACAGACATGAGGGAATTAAAGGCACTTGTGGTATGAAGAAAGTCTTGGGAAATTAAGCATCTTGTGCAGCTCGCATGGTGAAAAGTTAATTTTGACTGAATCAGAGGAAATTAATAAAGCCGTGTGAGATGTGCTCACTATATTAAACACATTTGGTAGCTGATCCTTTCCCAGTAAACAGAATCACTGCCAAACGACCAAGATATCTATAAACATTTCCATTCCTTCTCTTCATCAGCAACAGCATTTCTACAGTGCCACCATTCCTCATGTTGCATTTTCAAGCTCAAAAAGTAGGTTCATGAGCATTTCTGCACAGGTGTTGCCAAGCGGAATTAACTTTATCAAATGCTAGATACCTATAAAGGTGATGCCTCCTTTTGAACTGCTCATCCTAGCCACTTTCAGGTCTGATTTTCAACATCTCACTTTAGATGAGATTAACTGCACTCTAAATGTGCCTACATCACTCCAGGTGAATTGCGCAGCCGTAAATATCTGCCTTATACGTGATTTCATACATTCACATGAGTCGTGTTTTAGGTGGTTTTCCAACCAACTGGAAAGTTTTGTGAAGGTTGTCTGGTCAGATGGAGGTGGGAGAAATACTGAGACCACACGAAACACAGGTGTGGTTATATGTAAGCAAAGGAAAAGGTTGTTGTGTCTTGACAGTGGGATGCAGACACTGCCCACACACAAGCACTAAGTGATAGAGCTCAAGTTGGAAGGCCAAGTAGTTCAGCTTGGCTCAGCACCAAGCAAACGCATTCACAAAGCTTCTTGATCCAAATCAGTATCTCCAGATGCCAAGGAGCTGTGCTGTGGTAGCTCAGGGTTTCAGGCAATACTGCACTGTGCAGCAGAGGAACAATTCTGTTTCCAACCCCCGCTCTCTGCTAGAACAAATGGCTATGAAGAGGTTTCTGTCCAAATACCTTATGTGCAAACATTTACCAGGCAACAGTGGATTTTCAGAGTTAAAACACATTTTTCAAAGTTTATGCACATCTATACCAAAAGCACAAGTGACTTTTTTGCCAGAGAGAGTATTTTCAGTGAAAGCAGATGTATCATCATGACCCCCTGAAAGTTGCCCTGGCAGTGAGGTGTAAACTTTCAATTCACACTGAACTATACATACTTCCTACTCTACTTACATTCCAGTCAGGCCCCAGAGCCCAGATGATATACAGACCTCTGGGATTAGCACACCCAAGCCCTTCCTTATCTGTAGACGCTGTGGTGCAGTGCTGCCCGAGGCCCACCGCGTCTGACTGGAGACGTCTCAGTGGTCCCAGCTTAGAGGTCTTTGCGGTATCCTCTTTGGTGGCAAGCTGCTACCTGATGATGCAGCGCATCTGCAGGGGTAAAGAAGAAAGGAGGGGTTCTTTCGTATGGGTTTCCAAAGGTTTACTCCTCTAAAAAGTCCAGTGACCAAAGACAGAGGCTCAGGCTCTCGCAGGGGTTCTTATGGAGGGTGAGGGCTAACTCAGAAACCAATAGGAAGGGAGTAAAGGGGTGGACTTGAGAGAGATTGACAACATAATAACCAACTAGGAGATCACAGGGGAGGGATTAAGGGACAGGATCCAATGGCACACCAAGCAAGGGAGAACTTTCCAGAGGGAAAGGTGTGCCTTGGAGGGATTGACAGGGACTCTCCACCCAAGGGGCGGGGGAATGGGTGGAGAGGGTCAAGGAGTCTCCGCCTGGGAGGCGGGGGAAGGGGATTGGCCAAGTTAAGGGGAGGAACAGAGTTCAAGGGAAGGGGTAACCACAGTAACTGGGGTACAGAGTTACAATTTCAGACTATAAAGTAGGCTTAATACAGAACTCAAGGGAGCAACTTAAACTTGAACAGGAGAACCCTCTAAGTGCTTTTGCCATTCCCCAGCTTGCTCCCAAGCTGGGGCACTACAACACTTACCCAGATCAGGATGTGGCAGAAATATGCTCCAACTCTTCTACCCACAGACCCTATTTTCCTTTCAGATGAAAAAAGCACTGTGGGAAGATGTGGCTTTTGTTTGAGTCCCATCTTGGCCCAGAGGCTGAATATGGTGAATGGGGAATATGTACTGCTCCAGCTGCACCTGGAAGCTGGAAAGTCTCCCAGTGTCTTGGAGTGCAGCAAGTGCAGTATATAAATACTTTGTACAGGCAGCTTGGCATAGAGCTCACATGCAATTTAAAGGTAAATGCCAATTCTTGTTCATTCTAGCGAGGAAAAAGACAAACACACAAGTGTGATATTTTTGAAGCAAGATTGTAAGAAGAAAATTATTAAGTGCATTAAATCACGACCGTAAATCCTTGACTTGCTCGTTCTTGGCGTTTCTTTCCAAGTTGTCCCTCAGTCATACAGATACAGGAATAATTCCCACATGGAGGTAGATACGAAGTTGCCAATAGGGTTAGCTAACTGGGCTCCATTGTTTATTGGCTCTGCTGCTAAATTAGAATCTTATATTTTTTCAAACATGGAAGTTTTGAAATAACTCACAGGTTCAGCCTTTACCACAGAACAAAATTTAGGAAGTATGTATCTTAAAAATATACCTCGTGTCCATATATTGTTAAGATAATTATGTTCTTGATGCACACAAAGTAAAACTAAGCCACCCAACCAACAGAAAACAGATTATCCCTGCTCCCGTGGTTCATTCTTTTCTGTTATTTTTAACACCACGGCTTTACAAGGAAAATATTTATCAGGTTTTACCAGAAAATGAGAATTTTAGAATCAAGATTGACTATGAGAGAAAAGATTCTATTTTTACAAAACTTTATACAACAAAACCGAAGCCTTTTATGAAGCCACAAGAGGTATTGCATTGGCATGATTTCTGTAGTCATTTCTTACACTTTCCTAGAACATAGATACAATCTGAGAATTTATTAATACATTGAAATCAAACAAGAAAAGAAACAGAAGTAGTAGAAGTAATTACTACTTTGAGGTTTGATAAAATTTGGTTTAGAAAATGTTTAGAAACCACTGAAAATCCTATCATTAAGGAACAAACTGAGTGTCACTTCATTCAATCTTGCTCATAACAAAACAGATAAAAGGGTATTATGCATTATTGTTGTTTAGACATGTAAAATGTGGCATTTTTTAAAGTAAAAGGAAGGTTGTCGAAAAAAATCCTGTGTTAAAATTGGGAAAAAAAAAACATGAAGTATGAAATAACAAGCAGAATCCAGTTAAATGAATAATTAAGGGAAAAAATAGACATACTTGTTGGGGTTTTAGGAGGTTTTCTTTTTGTGTGTGTGTGTGTTCTTTTCTTCTCCTCTCAAAGGAATTTTTCCCCATGTTAAGGGACTATTGCTGGGTACTTAAGAGAAACAAAGAGACCTAGCTAGCCACAAGGGAGGGGCCCAGTTGTCCCTTTTGTCTTGGTGGTGTCTTCTCAGGTGGGGGAGCGACATCGCGAGATTTAGAACTGGGAAAAGAACTGGGGTGGAGTGCTTGGGACTCATTGCTCTCCTGGCGTTTGGAGGGAGCGGAGACTGCAGTTGCCGTGGGGAAAACCATCTCACTGTGAGGCCGTGTTTTCTGCTGTTTGTCCTCCTGCCCTGCCCTGCCTCCGCCATCCCTTCACTGCTGCTTTTGGAGTTTCGCTGAGCCATAGCACTGCGGGCACCACCCCTTGCCTGCCGAGAAGTCCCGGAGTTTTCCTGCTGCGGCTTCGGAGTTCTGTGCATCTCGCCTGCCACCCAGGATTTTCTTCTGCATTCATCCTTGCCGTTCCAGCCTGCTGCTCCCGGGGAATCCTGCTGAAGCTTTTCTTCCATCCCTCTTCAGCTTGGGAAAGCCCAGCATCACCACGTGCTCCCCGAGCTTGCTCCGGAGCGCCCCTGCCGGCTGTGGCCGTCACTGCAGCAAAGGGGAAAGTGCCTGACAGCCCCGGCGGCTGTCACTGGGGTCTGGTTTCTGTTGGTTGTTACTGCCTTAGTTATTGTTGTTTTGCTTTGCCTTGTTGTACATACATATATATACACACACATATAAGTAAAGACTGGTTATTCCCATTTCTCATATATTTGCTTGAAAGCCCCTCAATTTCAAAATTATAATCGTTCGGGAGGAAGGGGGTTACGTTTTTCCATTTCAGGGTGGGAGGGGGACTCCTGCCTTCCTTAGTAAACACCTGTCCAAACCAGGACAATAGTGAGGAATGAATTCCCAAATATTCTTTGACCTACAATAAAGGCTCTTCCCAAAGATGTTTTCTAGAGTTACTCATAGCCAGTTAAGGAAATACACTTGTTATAAAGAGCTGCCTGAGTTTTGCACTGTGCATGAAAGAGTTGGAGAGGCAATAGCAAAACCATGGGCAGTGAAAGCAATAAAAAAAGAGATCAGGAGCAGAGATGGCAGGCCGGTTTCTGTGGATGATGCTGCAAAAACCAGATGCTAAATGTTGTTCCCATGCAGAAGCACTTTTGTAGAAGAGTTTATTGACCTTTCACTAGTCCCACAGGCAAGATAAAATACTGGCCAGCTCTGTCTCTGCCAAAATGAAACAAACGCACTTCAGGTTTGCACTATTTATGGTCTTCCATCATCAGTCAAGAGCAAAAAGAAACTTTATAATCACACAGCTAAATTAAATAATAACAGAACAACAATTTATGGTCAACAATTTTTCTGTTTGCACTGGGGTGCTAAACATATTTTGCTTCCCTCAGTTCGCTGCCATAACACTTCACCTTGACAACTCCCACTGCTCTCAGAGAGTCAATGGAGTTACACCGCAGTAAAACTGGAGAGGCATAAAGAAGACTCCAGCCCACTGAGTGCTGTGGAAACTTAAAATAGCTATTATCAAAAAATCTTTCTCTCCCTGTTGCAAGCATGAACTGCTGTCATGATGAAAGCATAAGAAAATCTGGTTTTACATTGAGTTTTTTTCTCTGAAGACTACGAGTGATTCAACAAGACAGATATTCAAGTTACACCAGTCAAGCACGTTTTACCCAAATCCCCATCCTGTGCACTTCCCATTTCTACGTTAACACCTGCACTATCCCCAGTAAAATCAATGGCAAAATTTCCATTCATGGAAAAGACCTAAGCCACTTTGCCAAAGAAGTCCTTCTCTTTCTCTATCCCAATTTCTATAACCTTTTCCTGGCAAACTTCTGGGGTTTTGAGAACTATGATAGGTCCTGTAGTGCCTGTTCCAAAATGATCTTCATGAAGTAAAACCATCCAGTTTTTCAGGTTCCTTCCCTTGCCTCCTTTTCTGGTTGTGCTTATGGCAGAAACACACAGGCTCAAACACTGCCCAAGAGTGAGCACCTATGGGCACAAAACATTCCAAAGTTCTGTGGTCTTGAGCTGATGTCTGTAATGGAGCAGTCTGAAATATCTTCAGTCTGAAAGATTTGTTGGGGATGATCTGGCTTCATCAACAGTCTGGCAAAAGAGAGTAATTTAGTCACCTAAGAACTGATCAGCAAATGGCATGCGAAATCCAGTCAAATCAAAACTCTTGGTTGATCCAAAAAGTGGATACAAATTTATCAACTGAGTGAAATAACTGTACTATGGATCCAAACACAGATGGTGAGGACTTCCATAGATAAGCCACAGTTTGTCACACTGAGGATGTTAATTTAGTCCCAGTCCTTCATTTCTTAGCTATGTAAGTTGGTTTTTAGTTAAAGAGAAATTCACCAGCCACAGAAGTGATTTTTTTGCGAGGAGCTGCTGACAGCTTCCTCCAGACCTGACAAAATCAATCAGCTGGCTAGTTTGAATATTGACAACTCTTTTAAGCCACTTAAGAAAGCTTGGCACACCTCTGTGAACCACATTTAAGTACGACAAAACCCCAGGAAAGCTCTCTTGCTCCCAGCTTTTGGACAGGTAACTGGGGGGCCCATGTGGCCTGGTAGGGCTGCGCTGGTCCCTGCTCCATGCAGCCTGGGCGGGCTGGCCAGTGGCCCTGCTCGGCTGAGATCTTGGCCACTCCTGCTCCTTTGGAACAGCCTCCCCCAGTGTGGCCGCAGAAAATGAAATTTTACAGCGAAATGAACTCTGGCTGCCACCCGGCAGAGATTACATGACCAACAGCGAGAGACAAATTCCTGATGCAGGGCCCACGTAAGAGTAACTCTTTCAGTGCCGTAAATTCCCCAGAACAGATGAAACCTACAGACATCAATCCTCTCCAGAGTCGGAGGAAAAGAAAAGGTGAAGGCACTTGAAGAAAACACCATAGAGACACCAAAGTCAGTGAAGAAGGAAAAGCCAAAGCCCAAAGAGAGGAGAAAGAGGAGATGCTTCAAACCTAGGTGCTGCAATTCTTTTGTAAGGCTATGGTGATGGACTATGATACATCAGAATACCCCTGTAATTCATGAAAAGCATGGGGGGGGTGGAGCATTCAAACCGCAACCATGAGCAAAGGCACCTGTGCTGAAACAAGCAAATGCTGAAGTAGCTGTGATCTAATGAGAACCTTGAACAGAGAGAGATAATGATGAATACCTCTGTTCCCAGAGATGAAGATGATCCCAGAGATGAAGATGATCCCAGAGATGGATGAAGAGAACCTTTGCTTCTGAATAGCTCATCCTTAAAATGGTACCCCGTTAGCTAAAGACTGAACCCTCAAAAACAATTGTGGGGAAAGCTGTAAATCAAGGGAAGGGACTTTTACATCGCCAGCAGAGAACCATTTTCTGAACAGCTGATTTTACTGTGACATTGAAGCCATTAGAGAACTGTTTCTTGTGGAGACGTCTCCATGGCATGGCAAGAGAGACTCCTCTCCCTAAGCAATATGAAGAAAGACTAGTATGGAGGTGGTAAACTGACTGAAATAATCCCAAGGTTTGTCTCTTTATGTTGTCTGTGGAAAAAGAAAGAAGAGGTGGGGGAGGAGAAGTGTTCTGAAGGTTTATGCTGTCTCTTATTATTTTGTTCTTTTAGTTCTGTTAATAAAGCTTTCTTTATATTCTTTAAAGTTTTGAGCCTGCTTTGTTTTTCTCCAACTCTTTATCTCACAGAAGAAAATAGATGTGAACTAAACCACTCCAGTAAGGAAACTAATAATCTGAGCAAGAGGTGTTTACACTGCTACCAGATTCCTCTTGTGTATTAGGGTAGAAACATCTAAGTCTCTACTGTCTGATGCTGGAGTTGTTGTGCATGAGATAAGTCATGTGAAATTTTTAAGCACCAAAGCAGAAATTGCTTGTCACAAAAAAATTTAAAAATCCGTTTTTGTCAATAAGGTTAGTGAGCAGCATCTGAAAGATCATAGAATGGTTTGGGTTGGAAGAGATCTTCGAGATCGTCTACTTCCAATCCCTCTACTATTGGCAGGGATACCTTCCACTAGACAAGGTCACTCAAAGCACTGTGCAGACAGGCCGTGAACACTTTCAGGGATGGGGCGAAGATGGGTTTCTCATCTCTTTGGAGACCTGCAGGATATAGACTTTGACATCATATCAGATCTATAAAGGTTTACAGCTGATGTTCATGCAGAGGTGTGTATGTCACATACTCTTCTGGGGCTCTTACATGGGTGGCTCTACTACCTGTGTGTGCACATTAATTTGTGGCTACCCTTTTAGACCAAAACCAAAACTTCAGCCATTTTGTCACATCTATTGGTTTGTTTTGATAATATTTTTTCCTTTGTAATAAAGATTTCAGAATTTTTTTTAATAAAGAACCAAGTACTTTATATAAGAAAGACATATTCTCTGTAATGCTATATGTTGTTCTCAGTTTTTATTAGTACAGAGAAATATAATAACTTACTAGTGATTCTGTAAGTTTGAATTACCTGTTAGTGTTTGTTACACCAGTTGTAGAAAAATTTTGCCTTAGCAGAAGTCGGTGAAGGTTAGGGCTAGATTTTGTCTCTGATACAGGAGGAAGAATAGCATTTGGGGTTGGCATTTTTGGGCATTTTTTTGTTCCTTTTATTGGTAGAAATGGGCACATGGGATGTTTCTGTCTTGGTACTAAAGAGGTTCTTGCAATTTTTGTTCTTTCAATGACAAAAATAAATCTATAAGCTGGTTTACAGTGTTCTTGTGAATAAGCAGCAGGCTTCTGAAATGACTGACTCTCTGTTGCTTATTGTGTCCCTGAAAAATGACCCTACAGTGCTGCCTTTGAAGTCCATGGTATAAATTCAGGCACAAACCATAGTGACTAATAGAGTGAGGATGGAGTTTGTTTTATCCCATTTCAGTTATCTCAAAGTGCAAAGTCATTATCTCAAAGTGCAAAGTCATTATCTAGTGCCATCCTAGGGGTCTTCATGGTCACTGGAATCGATAGCAAAAGACACCTGAGGGGTCACTCTCACCATCTTCAAGAGATTCTTTGTGAAAGGCCACATCACTCTGCAGAGCTGCAACACCTCTGTAACAGTCAAAGCAAGAAATGGGTTCAGCCATGTCAAAATACCCCTTAAAATTAAGGAATGGACCATTTCACATCTCTGATGCAGAAAACTACCAAAAGCTATACCAAGGACAGATGTTTTTATTGATCTTTTTGCTTTTTGGCCCAGTATGCTTTTTCCTCCCTTTAGGAAACCAATAGGAACTAATAGGTAGAAAAAAATAGAAGGAAAGAATTTCAAAACATGAGAGGCTTTCTGATGTCTGTGCTGCCTGCACCAGAACTGGCTGGGCCACTGGGTAGTCCTCCAGATCCTGCCGAGATCTCCATTGCATATAGATCTATGAAATAAACTTCTAGATATGGAAACCAGCAATCGTAAAAGCAGAGTGAAATTAGTCAAACATCCCCAGGTTCTCCTGCAGATTCATATATCTTGCCTGCCAGCCCAGAACTGGAGGCAGTTGTATGGCACGGCTCTAAACAAAGTGACAAACAGAAGCCCTGCCAAACCCATGCTGCCATTCCAAGGCCATGCATTCACTGAGCCTTTTGCATCCGTTGATTCCTCCTGGGTCAGTGCACGACATGTCACACTCCCTGAGAGGAGCTGTGATAAGACCCTGTCATTCTTTTGCCTTGTCCTCTTCCTCAGAATCTCATTACGAACCTGAAGAGCTTGGTTAATGGAGTTTACAGTGACAGAGTCTTTTATAGTGCAATAAAGGCTTTTAAGATGTACTTCAGGGGCTTCTAATTCTCTCAGCAACACAGTAAATATAATGAACGTAAAAATTATCCTTGCAGATGTTGTGGTGTCAGTAACAATAACAAAATCTCAGCACGGCACAGGACCAAAATAGCATCTGGGATTTTGATTCACTCAATTTAATCACGCACTGTTTGAGCATTTATGGTTTTGCAGTTTTTGTTTACTGATTTACAGTATTTTAATGAGATTACTGTGAAAACATATATGCTGAATTAGTACTTATATGGGACATATACCACTGCCCATCACTTCCCTCACTGCTTTCTACAGAGGGCTAATTTGCAGCCCTCTGGAGCTCACAGGAGGATTTAACATTAAACAGTCTGCTGCCTAGTATGAGAGGAAGGCAAAAATTAATAACGGTTTCCTAAGCCCATCAAAAGACCATGAAACCTTCTAAGACTTTACAGTAAAGGAAAATAAAAAATACAGAATGAAGTCATTTATATTTCTCCTGATTTAAGACCAAGTGGGGAAGTATTAACAAAGCAACACCCTGATCTATCAGTCACTGCTCAAGTGATTTCCAAAGCATTCTGCGTATAAAAGTCATTTGTTGCTTTGTGGCCTACACAAAAGTGCTAGTAACTTCAAATTTGTGAGCAAGAGGCCACAGAGAAGCAAATCTTCCCATACGCATGCACTGGGGCACGTACACACATGCAGCAAGGGACTTGTCACATGAAAGATTTTCCTTCTAAAAGTGAAGTATCTGAGCTAGGCAGCTGCTCGTGCTGGGGAGCAGTTCACACATCAGTGACTGCCACGTCAGGTGATAATTCACACTACCTACCAAAATGTCACCCAAACCTCACACAGAGGTACTCCTGTCTCTCTTTTTCCCTCCCTTGCCTTTACCATCTCCACAGGCTCCAGCAAGGGCTCAGCCATTGCCTGAGACTATTCTTCACTCTTGGATGACTAAAGTAAGGGGAAATGAATCCACGCTTTGGGAAGTAAAGAGGCAGAAACATGAGCAGATATGAAGAATAAAATACTCTATAGATTTTCTGAAAATGTGGTCCCTTCACTCAGTGACCAGGTACCTGGGGTAAGCAGTACAGGTACCCATTTTCTGCAAGTGAACAGGTCTGGCGTTCGGAGATGTCATGCTGCCACCTCTCCTGAAAGTCACCCTTAGCAACGCAGGATTTCTTCCAGGAATCTATGAACTAAGTGCTCAGGGTGGCCTGTGGCCCTGCCTAGTGCAGGGCACCACTGCCGGGGCTCTGTTCACCACCAGCACCCCTGCTGTTCCTAACGCCCGTCAAAAAAAAACTCTTGTGAATGATTCCATCAAAGACCGGAAGAACAACGGTTGCTGGGAAGATTATTTAATTTGTGAGTTTGTCAACTTCACCCGAGGGAATATTTTTTTGCCTGGAGTCTCAGACACCTCTCATTGCAAAAAGGACACTGTGAAAGCCAAGGTTTTGCAGAAGACTTGACAGTCTTTGCCCCGTGGTATTCTAGAGCACAGCAAGCCCTGTCCTCTCAGCAGTTCCCATCACACGAGCCATGAACCCCTCCTCACACCAATGGCAAGGCTGACCCCCAGGTGCTGTCAGTCAGTGTAATCCCCTGGCACATACAGAGATTGCTGCCAGCTGGACAAGTGGTCAGACCCACACTGTGCTTGGGAAGGGCAGGGAACACATGAGAGCAAAGACTTTGGCATTAATTTTTGAGCCATTTTTGTTCCTTACATTGCTGGAAATATTTACTTTCTGTCCTCCAGCATGCTTGGCCAGACAGCAGCTCTGAGTTAGACTTCTTCTTATACACCGTTGTCCTTTACATCTTTCAGGTGACCCAGAATGCATTACCATGCCAGGCTGAAATTTCCCTGCCACTGCTTGATCTGGCACTCCTTCAGCTGTTCAGGGGCTGGAGGCATAGCCTCTCTCCCCTTTGTAATGTTAATGCACACTTTGTGCTCTGGCCTCAGAGTTTCCTCTGTGTAGCTGGCAATATTAGACTAAATCAAGCTTCCTCCCTCTCCAGTGAATATGTATTTGGAGCAGTATTTTTTTTTCCTTGTGCTGGTTCAGAATAGTCAACAGCAGGAGTAAAGCACTTTTTAGTCCTTCCCAGATTAAATCTATAGGCTTTCTTTAGTTCCACTTTCTACGGGAGGTTTGCTAGCAGTATCAGCTGATCCAGTTTGAAATCGCTCGATGATTCAAGAACATCACTGTTAATATCCCACTGCCAGAGAAGCAGAATATAAGTTTGTGTGCCCTCCTCTGGGGTTTTAATCCATTCAGAAAGCAACTCTTTAGTTGATAATTCAGTAGTGTCAGAATTTTCACTTTAAAGGCAATGATTCACTCTAACATTTTATTTCTTTCTGTCATATAGCAACATTTCATTTGTATGCTGCTCTGTGTTGGTAGCATAACTAAACAACCACTTTGGTTAGAAGAGAAAGCAGGCATGTCAAGGAATACAAGGAACTGGTGATTATTTAGATTTTTCATCATTCATTTTTTTTAATGTTTAAGAATGTCAATGCCTTTAGAGTAAAAAGGAAAACAAAAGAAAATGTCAGCTATTGCTATGAACAAAGGATAATTTACTGCAACCATGAGTTTCACTATTATTTCTAAGTCAGAAAATCCCATGAACAACGAATTTCAGTATCTACTTAGTATTAAAGGCATAAAGGCCAGTATCTACATTAGCAATAAAGGCCACCTCAGGCAGAGCATTTATTTCAGTCAAGTATTATGTATTCTTCAGATCCCAAACAGGAGATCTGTCAGAAAAAAGAGGCAGGGACATTAACGGCAGCTACATACTGATATGCCACGATAAGCATTTCAATAAAAAATTAAATTTATTTTTTCATGTCTCAGTTCTGGGACCTAAATTTTTGCTGATTCATAGCCTGTCAAATCAATGCAGCAATTGCATGTAAACTATTGCATTTCAAAGGCTTGTCTATCCCAGTCTTGCAAGCTCAGCTCTATGTAATGTAAGAAAATTATTTTGTACCCTGGTTAGTCTCTTACTTTTCTAAACTATCTCATCCATGATCCCCAAGGCTGGGAGACATATTCCCATTCACCATTGTGCTCCTTGGGGTGGAGAAAGTACTAGACAGGACTTTTTAAGCCTTCTTGGTGAAATTACACAATTGTTACTCACCAATTGATATGGTAGGAGAATCCCTACTTATTTTGTTTTCATTGGGCCAAAACTGTCATCATTTTTTGATACTTCCTTGAAAATCCGTTTGCAACTCCCAGGACAGAAGGAAGAGGTTTTATACAATACCTATAGTTCATCAAGTCACATCAGAAGATGCAAAGAAAGTGCTGGTTCTTCAAAAGTAATACTTCACCCAGTAATACACGAAGCTCTGCTTAAATTTAAGGAGAGGTTTCCTAGCTCTGGGAGAATACTCTTTCCCTCTGTTAGAGCTGTTCCAGACTGTATATATAATTAAATATTCATTCTCTGAGAGAGACAGAAATACAGCGACTGATGGATAGGAAAAGAGGCTGCCCCCAAAGCCNGCCTTTAGAGTAAAAAGGAAAACAAAAGAAAATGTCAGCTATTGCTATGAACAAAGGATAATTTACTGCAACCATGAGTTTCACTATTATTTCTAAGTCAGAAAATCCCATGAACAACGAATTTCAGTATCTACTTAGCATTAAAGGCATAAAGGCCAGTATCTACATTAGCAATAAAGGCCACCTCAGGCAGAGCATTTATTTCAGTCAAGTATTATGTATTCTTCAGATCCCAAACAGGAGATCTGTCAGAAAAAAGAGGTAGGGACATTAACGGCAGCTACATACTGATATGCCACGATAAGCATTTCAATAAAAAATTAAATTTATTTTGAAATAAATGAAATTGTTATTATGCTAAGTTGGCCTTGCATTTTCATAGAATTGTTCTTATTTTGAAAGTTCTTAAAATTCAGCAAAGGAAATGGGTTAGTGGAGGCAAAGAGCCAGGTCCTTTTAATAAAAAGATTCTTGAGGATTTTAATTCCTAAAAGAAAATAGTAAGAAAACTACTTTTTAACACCTTTTTTNATCAAGTCACATCAGAAGATGCAAAGAAAGTGCTGGTTCTTCAAAAGTAATACTTCACCCAGTAATACACGAAGCTCTGCTTAAATTTAAGGAGAGGTTTCCTAGCTCTGGGAGAATACTCTTTCCCTCTGTTAGAGCTGTTCCAGACTGTATATATAATTAAATATTCATTCTCTGAGAGAGACAGAAATACAGCGACTGATGGATAGGAAAAGAGGCTGCCCCCAAAGCCCGACAGCTAAAGCGGGCATCTCAAATGTTGAAAAACTTAATCCCACAGGCCAACTCCAGTTCTGTCAGAGAGTTTACTGCAGACATCACATGTAAGGGGAAACTGTATATTGTATCCAGTAAAGTGCACTTCAGGAGATTTTATTTCCTCCTTAATGTGTCACTCAAACATTCTACCTTGACCTAAATGCAGCACTGTTACCCATCTCTTTTAATGGTGTGTGTGGTACTCTGGGAGCAGTTAGCTTAAAAATCAATAAAATTTTTTTTTGTTGGATTTCTGTAGAGAAAATATACCATCTACAGATATTTTTAGCCAAATGCTGGTACTTGGTTCACCTATTTAATCATGATATGGATGGATTGTAGAATCTTAAAATATTTATGCAGAAAACAGAGCTGGCCACTGTGAAATACATTTCATTTACTGTCTGAAAACCACTCACATGTTCTTAGGTACTCCATGTTATTGACAAATTTATAGATAGCTGTCATTTTGACATGCCAGGTTAAAGAAATGCTACAGCTATTATTACACACATTTATAATGTTTCTGGGGAGCATAATTGACCCATCAGGATAATTATGGGCCTCATTTTTCCTCCTCCCTGGCTGCCAGCAGTAACTACGGGGTTGTTTTGATGTCTTTGTGGTTTATTGCAGAAAACAATGAAAGAGATAATACCATTGCTGGACTCCAGCGTGAAGGCGAAATGAGCCATTACCAGTGACCAAAAGATGAGGGCAGGGGAACGAACAAGCCTCCTTCCAGCAGCAGAAGAAAAGGCATCATTCCATCTGCTCCTCATGAAAATTCAAGTCTATCCAGAAATATTCCTGTTCACACATGATGGAAGAAAATTGAGCAGAAGTTGTGAAAGCAGGTGGAGGAGCCACCACTGAGTCTCAAAAAAGCCTCAGGGCTGAGCTTGGGTCACTGATACCTGTGTCCAGCTCTGTCAGTGGTCAGGAAATTATTAAACTCCTTTCTTCTTGTTACCCAAGTGTCATCTCAAATGTCTCACTTAAATGGTTACCATTCTTCAGACTTTCCTTAAAGAGTTGGTTCTCTTTAATTAGCTGCATTTTTTGTGTAGATGAAAGATGACTACTCACACATATACACCCATCCTTACTCAAATATGTGTATATGCAAATGTGTATATAGGCATATGTATATATATTCACAATTAAAATAAATTCACACACATGTGTAGCCTCCTGCTATCATCTGAAAGAGGGAAGAACATGAAATTCAAAATCCACTGGCCCTGTATTTTCTCTCTGAATTGTTTGGCACCAGGTGTTTCCACAGAAAGGCGCGTGCTCTCTGTAGTACTAGAACATGAGACCATACAAGCCCTTTATGCAGTAGAAAACAATCTAATATCTAATTTCTACATATATGATTAAATTTCCCCATTTGGTACAGCAGCCTTTAAATTTTGCTCTCCTCAGTAGTATATATATTCTCAACATGATTATAAATGGGAAATCCTTTTTTTTAAACTGAAAACAGGAAACCAGAAAAAATCTTTGCATGTGAAATACCATGAATTATTGTGCTTCACTATCTTGAAACAAAAAAAACTAAAAACATGAAAGACAGAAACAGAAGGAGAATAATAGCACTGTATATACATTCATTTTAAAAGTATAAGTTGGGTCTTTGAATCTCTCCATATAGTTTACACAACACATCCTACAACCTCAGATGAATTTAATTGCATTCCATTTCCATGTAACAAAATAGGGAGTTGCAGACAAGATTATTTTTCAATAAATTAGGGACCTTTTTTTGGTGTACGTTAAATAACCCAGAGATGAGCAATATGATGTTACTCTTCTGAACATGGTATTAAACAAACCAAAATGTACAGTGTGATAGACAAAAAAAAAAAAAATTTGAAATCCAACAACATTGTTCTAAAGCACGTAGAGTTCATATACACGTAGCAAACATGAGCAATGAAGCAGAAAGTTAAATCACTTAACAATACCTGATTTATGCTCTTTCACCCACAGGTCATCACCTAACCATCACTACAAGTATTTCTTTCAACAGACCACAGACTGCTCCACATAAATGTATGCACAACTCTGGGCTGTCTGCAGCCAAAGAGGGTGCAAATGGTACAGTTTTGGGAGGACCTAAATTAATGCACAGAAAGATAGAGCCTCCTTTGTTATGTGCATTTATGTATACCACTTATATATTTGCAGAACGATATACGTACTTACAAAAGAAAAACCCCAGTGACATTTTCCATACTCTTTTGCTTATTAATGTCTTTGAAAAAGCACCTGATATCCATAAAAAATTAATTTAAATGGATGTTGCACATTATTGCATCCTGAGTATATTCAGGATATTCCAGTCT
>VYZQ01010991.1:62896-75390 GCA_013400655.1 Mystacornis crossleyi
GAGAAGAAGTAAGCAAGAGTCCCTTGTGAGTTGCTTAATAAATTCCTTTTCTTTTTCTTTTATCTCCTAGTCTAATTTATTCTGGACTGAATTACTTCCAGCTTGTTTGCTTTAATAAAACCAGCCCAGGTCTTGGCAGAACTGGAGAACAGTGGGAGATTTTAGGCTAAGAGACTAGTAGATAACCTAGAGGGACTAAAAATGCTACTGAGATTTTGTGGAGTTTCATTAAAAAAAAGAGAGAGTTTTATTTTTCCTCCAGACAGACTTTAATAGATGTCGTATCAGTGGGAAATATGTGCCATCTCTCCAACTGTCTAAGTCATTATACAAAGCTATTAAGATGCTAAATATTTCAGCATTTGGAGAAAAGAAGTTGAACTGTTTATTTTCATTGTGAAAAGTCATTGGAAAGAAAGGAATGTGAGGTATCACTTACCATCTTGGCTGAGATGGCTAACTAACAGATGGCCCAGTGTAGGAGATGTGAAAAACACACGGAATTACTTACTCAAGCTGAAGAAGGAAGCTTTCATAAGGGCAAGGCACTGGTCCTGGACTTTGCTATGTCATGATCTTATCCTCCATCCTCACTCCTACATAAAATCTTTGCATCTCCTGTGGCAATCAAAATCAATGGTTTTACTGCTAAAACTTTGTATTTCTTATATAGCTTTCTTACTGCACCAGAAATCTAGGTATGATGGTTTGACCTTGAGGGAAATGCTGAGTGTTCTATTACTGCATAGTAAGTTGCCACAAAATAATCTCAGTGCTGGATCTCATCTTGTTGCCTCGATGAAGGCACAGAAAGGAAAACAAATGTTGGGACTCTGGTGCTGGACTACCGTCCAAAAGACACATGTTGAAATGCCAGATATTTCTGCTGTCTTTGTGCTTCTGGCAAGTCAGGTAATTCCTCTGTGTCTTAGTCATTCATGTACTAAATAGAAATCTGTTTAAGTGTGCTTCTACGAGGATGGAGATCATGCCTCTTCCAAATGCAGATGCTCTAATTTTCATCCACATCTCTTCTGTGTTCCCTGCTGGCACGCCATGCCAAGCCCATGGGGTGCATCAGACTTGGGTGGAGGTAAGGTTCTCTGTTGTGAGCAGAATGCCTCACGCAGTGGATTTATAAGTACATCTTGAACTGCTATTCCTCTACTTCACTACAAGCACAAAAAAGAATTTCAGTTTTACACAGCTGTGTCACATGTATATATATTTGGGCACAGATGGAATGTGAAATCTGCCCAGAAAGCAGTCATTTTCTCCTCATAGCAATGCTCTATATAGGAAATAAAAATATATTGTTTGGCATCAAACATGGTCCTTTCCTAAAAACGTAAGGTCCTGGTCACATTTTCTTGAGTTGTCTTCTGTTTCCTCAGTTTCCTTTCTATAACAATGATCCAAGTTTTTCTGTCAGGGTAATTACACTAACCTAGTTAGTGGTCAGGACTTCCTTTTCAGTTCCTCTGCAAGCTGCAAAATGAGCAGGTTGTCAAAATGTGGAGAATTTCACATTCGGGTGGCAGAGGAAGCCAAGCCTTAACTTTTCACGTATGTTTAAATGGGCATTCAAGCAGTGACATGGAAATCAGTAAAGCATCTATTAATGATCTAGTTCCATTACAAAATGTTCATTTTTATAGTAAGTGACCTGAGACACAGAGAAAATGCAATTTTGGCTGCCAATACAATAAAAAATAACTGCTATTAGTGCTATGCAGGAGTCATGATCAATTAAATCTTTTATTTGTTCAATTCAGCTACGCTGTAACCAATTAAATCTTTGTTTTGGATAAAGAAAGGGGTATAGTGGGTTTTACAAAACAGCCTTGTGTACAGTTCCTTTAACTTACGCTATTAACATCACCTTGGTTACTGGAGTGATGGAGCTTAGTCCTGACATGTTGTTTTTTGCTTTTGCCTTATTAACCTGGTTTTCCAAAACACTTTTACCAGGGGAAGAAGTATCTCTCTTCTGGACATTAAATTAAACTCAATTCACATCACTCAACACAATCACTTTATCTAGTGACTAGAACATAACCTGATTCTGCCATCTTACTTTATGCTGAGTGGCATCTTATTCCATAAAGAGTAATCTACCCCTATACATATGTGGTTACAATTATCTATTATGAAATTTATTAGGATTTTTTTAGTAACAGCTATTAACCAAAATGTTTAAGCTCATTATTCCATACACTACAGAAATATTTCTAAATTTGGCTAAACCAGCACATTTGTATAAAATTTTCCATTTCCTCAAATTGCTTTGAGTGTTAAAGAAAAATGACCACAGAGAAGGTTATTATCTCTATCACAGCATTACCACTTCATCCTCTTTTGGACACCAGCGTTATGGAGGACAGATCCTGCCCAATGGAAAAACCCCTTGAAATCAGCTGAAAACACTGTGTTAAGGAGGCAGAGTATATTTGGTTCCAAGTTTAAACAACAAAAAAGTTTACAAATAACATTTAAATCCCAGCCCCAATCTGTTCTTCAGAGCTCACTGGCAGAACTAAAGGCGGAGTCTGATTTTAAGCAAAACCTGAATTCTTTATTTCTAGATGGTTTTGGAACTGTGCTAGTCATGATACCCATGCTTTTCAATCACATACAAAAAGATGGATATTTTATTGTGTCTTTTTCAGTAGCAAATCTTTTTATACCTACAGTCTAAAGGAACAAAGGGAATGGTGACTGTAATTAGAAAATAATTCATAAAGACTAAGGGATGGGCAACTGAGGAGCAGGCAGTAGAGTGGAGTGTGTTGAGGGGATTGAGGAGGATGGCTGAAAACAGAGGCATTCAGAAGCAGGAAAGGGGGACTGGAGATGGCAGGACAGTAAGCATGGGAAAACCAGTAAAGAGGTTTAATCACAGGCTTTGAAGCAAGATATAGAGTTGAGGCAGAATGGACCTGCAAGCAAATCAAAGAACCCTTTCCCCACCAAGGTCTTCTCCATCTGAATTTTTGAAGGAATGAGCAGTTTAGAAGCATGGGTGAGTGCAGTAAAAGCATGAGAGGGCCACGAGACTAAGATCAGGTCCCCTTGAAGGCCTGTCCTTGTACATCCATCAAGCTTGATGAGAGTGCTAAAGCTGATGCAACTCTCTGCTTTTCCCTGACATGAAGTGAAGACATGGTCTACCACGTGACATTGAATGGACAAAGGCTTTGAATGGTAAAACTTTTAATTACTCCCCCAACACAGGCTGAGGAGCACCAAGAAGAAACAACAGTTCTGCATCACTTGCACATCCAGCAGGCTCGGCAGGCTTTGGACCAAACCTTTGGAAGGAGTCACTCTTTACCTTTACTGTTATCAACTAGCCAACAGTCAGTGTCTTTTCACGTCTCCCTCTTTTACCAGTAAAGGCACTTCCCTTAAAATGTTTTATTCAAGACCAGTTCCTGGAAAGACCCCGGACTCCAGCACTTGAGGAGATTGACAGCTGAATGTCTCGCTAGAGTCCCAGTTTGAAGAAAGCTTAGCCATTGTCAAAAGTCTGTACATTTATAGGTACTGTCACTGGGATAAATTTCCACCTACAGTATTATTCCCACACACCTTTGTCATGGTTTCTATGGATTGGGAGTCAGCCACTCAAAAATAAAATATCTATTAAAAACTATTTTCCTACCCTGTAACTCCTTCTGGCTAAGTAAGCACAAGCTAAAAGAGTCAAGCTACATTTTCTTTCTGAGCTCAATTTGGTTTTCAGTACTCACCACTAATGAAATATCTAGAAGTGATTTATTGGAACATACCAGCTATATTTAAGCAGCAGCCTAAACAATTACATTCAATTAAAATTAAGGTCAAAGAAACACAACAAACTAATGTGACACTTCAGACATCAGCATGGAATAGGTGCTTTGTTTGTTGGTTATCAATTAGGTACAGTAAACACAGTAAACGTGTTCAGCAGCAAAATTCTCAGTGAAATCATTTCAGGCAAGCAAATAAATGCTGTGCCTGAAAATTGTCATACTTTCTCTGGATTCAAAATCATCCTGCACACTGTGCTGTTCTTTCTATCCTTAATCTACTTCAGTGGTTTATTCTTTTTCCTTGAGGAAAAAGTATTCTGCCAGGAGCTCTCACTGGAGAGCTAGGGAAATGTGAAATTGTGGGGGAAGGGTTTTGTTTTTACTGTGTTGTTTCATCTCTTCACCTTGAAAGCACAAAAAGTCTTCTCATCACAAGCCTTAGGCTAATTGGGCTGTGATGGGTATTTGAGAATCTTCTACATGGCTGCATACCAGCAAGCTTGGAAAAAGGATTTACTGTGAAAAGGTTAGTTGTTTAGTCCTTTGAGCAGCAAAGATTGCACAACTGTGATTTTCTTTGTGTTTGCTCTCAGCATAAGCCATTGCTTACAAAGGTATCTTTAAAAACTGAGCACTTTCATTCTGTGTATTTATTTAACAAGACAAATACCTTAAGGCCTAATGTCAGTTTTCTCCTAAACTCCTTGATGATCAGAAGGAAAGGGTACCGTATGAATAAACACTGCTCTGAGTGTCCCCTGACAATGGGGATTCAGTCATGTCCAAAATGTCTTCAAGTTCCTCACATCTGAAGCCAAGATGGTGATCTGGCAGTGCTGTAAATGGCTGCAGGATCTGACCTTCAGTTTCCCAGAACACTTTGTTTCCCATGGCTCAAAACAAAGAAACAAACAGGAACCCTGCCAAATATGCCTGATTTTTTCCCCACTTGTAAAAATAAGCGTGAAGATAATACAGAAATAGGTTCCCCTGCAGCCTCTGCCCACGAGGCAGGGCCAGTGAGCACACTGCAGAGACCCTCGAGCTCACAGTGCATTGTCTGGGTGCACCCACACAGAACAGCACACGCTCTGTAGGAATAGTGGCTGATAGGACAAGACCATTGTTCCTACTCAGTTGAAACCTGACCCCCAGCTCAACAACTTCCACTGCAGCTTCTAGCCCAGATACAAGAATGTTCATCCAGCACAAGTGAGAATGATGCTGTTCTGGGGATCTCCATGCAGCCATCACACACGCAGCCCAAGCACAGTGGCTTTTGATCTCTGCTGGGGCCTCCTGGTGATGCCGCACTCTAAACAGCAATGTGGATATTTCTCTCTGAAGCCTTAGACTTTTAGGAATGTGGTATGAGGTTTAATGGACAAACACAAATAGAAAACCAAAGCTTAGCAGAAGAACACAGAGGAAAGAATGACTTATCCATTTAGTACATTCACAGGGACAACACATTCTTTGGGGACACACCAGACCAGATCTGAATACAAATCAGAAAGCATTGGCATAGAAGCTGGGGCTACAGAGAGCCTAGCAAGAGTGCAACAGGGTCATTGCTAAATATGTAGAGACTGCAGGGAGAGAAGTCACCAGCAAAGCAGGAAAAGGACAGAGAGAAAATCACCCTAGCTGGGCAGTTTCTGTGTTGGTGACTTTTTAGCTCTTCCTGTAAGAAAAAGAGACTAAAAAACCTAAATGGGCTTCATAAAAAGAGCAACTTATACTTAACTGTGGTAGAATTATCAGAACTTGAACACCCTCCTGATACAGTCCTTGCTTATCCTGATCAAGGCAAAAATCATGATTAAAGAAATCCCAAATCAATGATAAAATCCAAGCTTCAGCTAAGACAGGCTTATGATCTTCTGCTTTCTTCTGAAGATGGTAAAAAGACAATCAGGTCTGCAGGCAGATCCAGACTGGAAACTGGTTCTTCAGGCTTCTTTGGGTGCTTCCATGTAGCTCTCAAAATGTCAAAAGAAGGCAGTGACTAAGAGATACAGGTGCACATTAAGCTGAACGTGGTGGTGTTTGGATTAAATATCTGTCCTTTCAGCAAATCCACCTTATTCACTCCTCCAAGCCTTCATTCACAATGTTGCAAAAACTCTTTCTGATTCTCAAATGTCTAAGAAAAAAAAAAGATAGATCAGAGAGTCTGGAAGGGATCTCTAGGGATCATCTGACCCAATCCTGCTTAAGGCACATCCAGTTTCAATGTTACACTGGGTTTTTCAGACCTGTATCCACCTGGATCTTAACCACCTCTGAGGATGGAGGCTTCACAGCCTTTCTGGGAACCATCCCATTTTCTGATTTCCCTCACTATTAAATGTTTTCCTGCTGTACACTCACATTTCCTGTGCTGTAGTTGTGTTTGTTGCCTCTCACTACCCAACACTTCTAGTTAAACTTTTGCGGAAAGCTGCTAGGTTTTCCCAAAACCAACCCTGCTCCAGGCTGACCAGTCCCAGATCCCCAGACTCTCCTTACAGGGTAAGCACTTCAGTCCCACCATCTTGGGGACTTCCCCTTAACTGTCTCCATCTTATCAATATCTTTCCTGCACTTCAGATCAAAACTGGGCACAGCTGTGATATCAGAAGTTCCAAAAAGAGGGGAGGAATCATGTGCCTTGGCTTGCCAGCTTGAAAAGCAGGACTATGACGGAGTTTTACAAACTCTCTAAGACTGTGGGTAAGCTGAATGCTGAACAGTTGTTTATTAAAACCTGAAATGCAAGAGGTATTAGCTGAAACTAGTTTTAAAAACATCAATTTAAAACAACCAAAAGAAAGTATTTCTACACACAGCAGGTAGTGAATTTGTAAACTTTGCCACCACAGGAGTCTGAGGAGATAGCATCAGCAGGATCACAAAGTGATCAGATAAATTCATGAACAGAAGATGCTAGAGGTGCTGGGCAGGGATATACACATTGATGCTATTCCAGCTGCAATACTTGTAGATGCTGGGAAAGACAAAGAGACATGGGAGAGCAGTGAGGCTTTCATGCCGTCCCTGAATGGCCTCTCCTCTGGTCACTGTTGGAGACAGATGGACCTCTGGCCACTTCTTGTTCTCTTGCTCATCTGAGCCCTGTGGGAGGCTACGGAGTTGACGATAACTAAATAAGAGACAGAGGGACAGTAATGGATGTTCTCTTACATGAGAGATCGATCTTGCCATGCTGAGAATCATCAGAAGATACAAAAAACCATATCCAAAATTGATCACCCATAGAAGTTAGACCAGAAAACCATAAGGTCCAGTTCAGGAGAGGATTTACTGCTAGTGATTTCCATGGGCTGCAGGAGGCTGACAGCCCTGCAGGATGTGGTCCTAGAGGCAGGGATGGTAAACCAAGCATAAACAATTGTCCATCATCTCCAAAAAACAAATAGAAATCAGCAGTACAAGGGTTGAAAACTAACTGAAACAGACCAGAATATTAAGCCATTTAAGCACATTTAAATGTGCAGATGTGAAGGGGTTTAACATAGAAAGTTTTGATAACATATTTGATAACATATCTTACTTAGGTATACTTTCCTTTTATCTTCTATTGTCAAGCAATTCAAAAACCTTTTTTAGTCAAAATCATTAAAATGTTGGGTGTGGTATTTACAAATTGCAATCCTCTGTGGGTTTAAAAAACTAAAATTAAAATTCCCCATTAGAAAAAAAATGAAAACTCAACAAATCTGTTATGTTACCTGTAAACCAAAAAAAAAAAGCCTATTTTTTTCATTTATTTGTTGCTGCCAAAGTAATTGCTTGTTTTTTTTAATAAGTACTCGTGTGTGTTTAACCTTCATTTGCAAGCTTCAGACACTTTAGGACATAGGCTATATATATATAAAAGCAAAGAGCACTGAAATAGTAAAAAGTCCATGCAGGATAGAAGAATCTGAAAGTTTCCCCTTCACTAGTTATTCCTACAGAAATAAACACAAAGAACTTCTTTCTTAAGTAGGCTTAAGCAAATTGTGTTCAGTAAGTAAAATCTAAGAATGCTCTAGAAGAGCAAATCTTTCTCTAATAGCAATGCACAGCTCCACTTCTATGATGTATAGCTCAGCTGAGGAGCTTTTTATAAAGGACAGTGTCAAAATATGTCAAGAGCATGGCATGAAGGTGAAAGAAAATAAGTTGGAGTTTCCGTCCGAGAAAGACATTGGATAAGGAATTATAAAAATGTATTTTTTCTGAATGTACTTTGGCATTAAGATAAAGAATGCAATTCAGTGGGGTTATAAAATAATTTATTGGAAGCAAAACTGTTTTTTATGTGGGTTTGGTGTAACCTAGAAGTTTGCCAGTCATAAAACTGAAGAATTTCCTCGTGTAGGATCTCCTAGTGAAGTTGTGCTTTCTGGTAGAGTTTAAACCAGTCTCTAAACATGAACAAAACCGTGCTTTTTTGCTAGTTCAAGTATATCTGGGAAAATGTTTTGGCCTTCATTAAAAGAAGAAGTAAACTCAAAAACCACAGGCAAATCAAGAATACCTTTTCTTCTCATTAAATTTAAAAAAAAGAAAAAGCAACAACTCAAAAATCCCAGATCTTAAACAAGGTTGTTATGCTTGGAAGAATATTCAATACACCTGTATCTAGGTTTCATTCATCCCTTTCCAGGCACTATGATGAAAGTAAAGTTGATCACAGCAATTATGTTGAAAAATATTAAGAAATTACTGATTTATGCTGCACGAAGTGGCCACTGTTTGGTATTTCAGCTCACCCTGACAGCAAAAAGGTTCACCTAAACTGCCTATTTAGATTCTAATTTATGCTTACCACTGCAGAAGTGGTTTAAAGTCCCTCATTCAGCCAAAGCCAGCTGAGAGCAGGCATCTGAGCAGTACCGTTTATCAGCTTGAGAAATACTAAATGAGCAGCTTGCAATTACATAAACATAAATAAAGAATTAGAATTAAAAATAAGGTGGAATTACAACCCATAAGAAAGAAATGAGAAAGCACCATAAAGTCACAGTTCCCCAGGGCAGATGGGGTGGCCTGTCAAAGCTTCAATTCTGACAGTGCTTTGCAACCATCAATTACACTCCGCTGAGCCAAGCTCTTAGTACTGTCTTATCTGTTGATTAAACACCCTTCTTAAAATAAAATGAGCCATCAGTTTGAGAAATTTCCGTAGTCATAGCTGTGTCAGCCTGCTTAAGCTGACCTTTAGAGAATTCGCATGAGAATAAAGGACATCTTATTATTCAGAATGCATTTTTGTGAACAGGGAGTTGCTAGTCTTAGACAAAAGCACAAGATTTCCTCCTAAGAGAACCTCTGAGGATTTGCAATGAATCATGCTCTTGAGTAGCTTATCTCTGACATCTGAAAACAGCTGGGGGAAAATTAACCCCAGCATAACTTCATTTTTGTACAATCAGGTAAAATTTGGCCCATTTGAGTGTTTCTACTGGACAGTGCAGGGCAGGAAAGCAGGGGTGGGGAGTATGCATGCCGGGGGGGAGAGACTAATTTGGTAAAAGCAGGGGAAACTGGTGGCGTTTTGGGGGATGAATTTGTTGTGTATACCTAGGCCAAATAGTCTTAAAATATGGGGGTTTATAACAATCAAAACGGCATTACTAAGCCTTTTATTCTGTAATTTCAAATTAGTTTTCCAGGATTAATGTGCTGAGTCATGATAGCTGGCTGCATGGGGAAAATTAATACCATCTATTCCCACTTTGCATAAAGCTCATGAACGTGCTCTGGGCTTCAGGAGGAGAAGTTGGGGTTCCAGGTTCCCACTACAGCATTTGACTGGAGCATGGTAGGAGGTAAAAGGTAAAGAAAAGGTGACCACATCGAGTAAGGATATTTGCATACCTTGGCCGGCACCAGAGAACTTATAAAAAACTAGCTCTTCATGCAAAATGCCCTCCTGAAAAACTGTCTCTCTTGAAGGTATAAGGACATCCCTTGGCCCATGTGATTTTCTTTATCTAGCTGAAAAAAAAAATTTATTGAACTGATTATGACTAATGCAAGTGAACCACATGAACTCTGGAATGATGACAAGAGTATAATGGGAAGTGATCAAAGAACGTTCAAGCATTGCGTCTTGAATAAGCACCAACTTTGTTTTGATTGCATAGTAAAGGAAAGGTAAATGAGAAGGAGGAGAAAGAAATAGGGAAGATAAGCTTTCCCATGGACTGTGTTTCCAACCCTGATTTTCTCTGACATTTTTTAAGCTAAAATAAGCTATTTTTTTAAGTTACTTGTAATTTTCAGACCCTTAGTATGAAAGGCGGTTAACTGATACTTGCCACTGTTAATTTTCTAATTTTCCAATTTTCCTTCAACTAGGCAAGGAGGGGGAAAAAAGGGGGGTGGGAGGAGGAGAATTCTCTAGAACAGGAAGAGTAAAACAAAGTAATTATAGCATTATTGCATTATTCCAGGATCTATAATTAAGGCATCTACAGTACATCAGCCTTCTTTTAATGGGCAGAGAAACTCACTGTACATTATTGTTATAATGAGTAGTAATGGATAATGATAAGACCATGGGAGTCTTCTCTCTGTACAGTGCCATTGCAGGCATGAGTGCATAAATAGATTTTGATTGAGATAGTCCCTAGTAAATCAGAACTGAATCTTTTTCTATGCCATTCGAAATAACTTCAGAATCTGTTTTTATCTTCAACCCACTATTTTGCAGTTTCTTATTTTCCATGCTTCCCACAGGGTCACTGCCTCCTTTGGGCATCCCTGCTCTGGCATGGGATCCTCCGGGCACTGCAGGTGGATCTCTCTTCCACCATGGACCTCCACGGGCTGCAGGGGCACAGCTGCCTCTCCATGGGCTGCACCGCGGGCTGCAGGAGAATCTCTGCTCTGGTGCCTGGAGCAGTTCCACCCCATTCTTCTTCACTGACCTGGGGTCTACAGGGCTGTTCCTCTCACATATTCTCACTCCTCTCTTTGACTGCATTTTCACAGGTGTTTTTGTTTTTCTCATTTTAAATCTGTTATCCCTGAGGCACTATTACTGTTGCTGATGGGGTCAGCCTGAGCCAGCAGTGGGTTCATGTCCCAGAGCATCAGCTCTGTTGGACATGGGGGAAGTTTCTTAAAGCTTCTCACAGTCACCCCTGTAGCTCTGTCACTACCAAAATCTCACCACTCAAACCTAATACAGTGTCAGAAACAGTTTCAAGGTCCAGTAGAAGATAGAAAGGAAGGAGCAGAATTTGGTCTGACTTCACATTTCAGATTCACCAGTGATCTATTTACTAATAGGAAAATATATACCATTACTAAAGTAGATGATGTTCTGGAAAACTTTGTGTCATTAAAAACGCAGCACAGAAAATGCAGCTTGTTCTCAGTTGCAGGTTTGAGGTGACTTACATTTCCTGAAATCAGTGCTTTGGGAAGAGGCATATCTGGATAGGAACTGAGTCACAAGACAAAAGTCAAAGTGAACATGAAAGGTTGGTTGCAGACACAGGGTGATAAACTTCGCGGAAAACAGAAAAGCCTTTTGCTTCCTGGAAATGTAACACGTGAGACAGATGCTTTGCCATGTGGTATGTTTCCACCTTGTCCAGAGGTATACTTATGTGTAGGCATCCATGAAGCATAGAAAGCAGATTCATATACCTACTGGGTAGTGAGAGGTTCTGTCCTTATTAACGTCTGCTATCCTAAAGAAGCAGACTGAAGATTCATCAGCAGAGAAAAAAGTGGGATAAACTGGACCCCATATAGCACAAGAGTCCTGAGTTGGAACTGCCTCCTGTGCCTAAATTAAAGCTGTCCATATGTACAGCATAGAGTACAGATGTGCCCTTCAGTGACAGCTCTTGCCCTCCTCGCTATGAGGGTAAGGCAGTGAGTGATCTTGTCACATGAATCAGGAATAACACAAAACACAGCCCAGAAAGCCAGAGATCTTCCAGGCTTGGCAGACCTTCAGTAAACTCAACTTGGGAAAAATAGAATGAGGACTTGAGAGCAAGGAAAAGTGTAAAAAAACCTCAAAGCTCAGAAAATCTACCAGTTCATTGAGGTTGTTCAAGCTCAGTTCAGCACATCTTCCAGCTTTAGGTCTGCTTTGAATGAGGAAGTTTGAGGCTGTCATAGTTTCTACTTCTAATGATACATTCACTTAAATACAAAGGTTTCATCAGCAGAATCATGTCTATGAATGTGATGAGTCAGCTGAAAGTTGCAATTTAAACTCTACTGCTACTTCAGATGTAATTCAAACACAGCCGAATGATTCTTAAAAGAAGAAAGAGACATTGATGAGCTGATTAATAGATTTCTTGAGATATCTGTGCATTCAAAAGTAGACTTTCTGAAAAATTTAAGGCACAATTCAGCTAACCAAATGTGTAAGTCAGTAATGCATTTAGATCTAGCTCAGTCAGCTAGATTTCCTTTACAGACAGAAAAGAGAAATAAGCTCCTTTAAGTCATTACCACCTCACCAAAACAGATATTTAAAGTAGGTGGTCAAACAATGGCAATTTCTTCTGGAATGACTCCATTATTAATGACTAAAATTATGCAGCATCAATCTTGCCCTTTCTCACCAGATACCTAAAAGTCGTGAATGGTAATTGAGCTTCTGAGATTTTCTGGTCACTGAAGCTGACAATCACCAGGTGCCGTGTTCTGAAACACTGTCCCTTGCCTTAAATG
>VYZQ01010997.1:0-13104 GCA_013400655.1 Mystacornis crossleyi
CTACATTTGGCTAAACCAGTACACTAGATCTAGTCCCTGGCTGCCTTCATGGTTCTTAGAAATGAAGCCAGGCATCAGGACCAGGTTTTAGGCCAAAATGTCCTTAGAGCCACAAAGATGGTTGCAGGGCTGCATCAGCTCTCCCATGGAGACTGGCTGAGAGAGCTGGGGTTGCTCAGCCTGGGGAAGAGAAGGCTCCAGTGTGACTTTACAGCACTTTCCAGTACCTGACATGGCCCTCAAGAGAGCCAGAGAAAGATGCTTGCTTTTTACAAGGGCATGGAGTGACAGGACAAGGGGCAGTGGCTTTGAACTGAACGAGGGCAAGTTTAGATTAGCTATTGGGAAGAAATTCTTCTCTGTGGCAGTGGTGAAACACTGGAATTGGATGATCTTTAAGGTCCCTCCCAACCCAAACCATTCTGTGATTCTGTGAGAATGGTTCCATTGAGTCATACCAAGATCATGAGCCACAAGATCAGCACAGTCAGCGCAGGTACATTCGGTCAGAGCTCCAGGTTCCATTCTTTCCTCTCTCAGGTGCAGTCCCTGAAGGGGCTTGGCACCTCTGTGATGAGCCTAGCAAAAAACTGATCCTCTGCTCCATTCAGTGGTAGTGGCACCAAGTGTCCCTGACGAGAGAAACTGAACTTCTTTAACAGTGCTGATATTCACAAGGCTTTTAGTCACCTGCAAGAAGAATGGGGCAGCTTGCCCCTCTCTGAGCCTCCTTGAGCCTGTGAACTCAGAAAAACTGCCTACAACAGTGGCACAATAGTTCAGATATTTGTTTCCTGGTCTCTCTGTCAAAACAAAGTTTGTTTTCTTTTTTGTGTTTTCTGCAGGAATTGTTTGACAATGACAGCTGGCTAGGAAGTCTTAAATTGGTGCATAGGATCTTAGGGAGCAAAATTGGAGGCTATAGCAAATGAACCTCATCACTGCATCAATCAATTCAGAGGCTTCATGGTAGAGTTACGGCTTCAGAGAATCTAGGACACTAAAAAAGATCAAATACTGACTATTTAGCTGTGATTAGCATAATCCTGATCCCAACCTATTAAACTCTGCTGAGAGGCAATGGATATTAGCTTAGGCTGGATGCCACACAAACACTTGGAGCAGAAGAGTGAGCAGATGTTTGTCTACAAAAACTGATGTAGCCATATCATTTGCCTACATGCATGGATCTACTTCTAATTAAATTTTGCAGATGACATCAATTTGGGGGGAAATGAGTGGATACACTTGAGTACAGTCATTCAGAAGGATGTAGACAGACTGGAAGAATGATCCAGCCTTGTGAAATTCAACGACAAATTCTTCCGTTTGCTGGAACAGAAGAACATCTGTCACCTGTGCAGGCTGATCCTTCCTGGCTAGTGGCAGCTCTGTGGAGAAGAAAGTGAGCAGCAAGATGAGCATGAGCCGGCAGTGCCCTGGCACCAAAGAAGGCCAACAGATATTGGGCTGGGGCAGAGCCAGAGACCAAAGGAAGAGATTATTCCCCTCTACCCAGCACTTGTATTACTGTGGGGCCCCAAATACAGGAGAAGCATTGACTAGAACTTGATCAAGTTCAGCAGAGGCACCACTTTGGGTGGGGCTGGAGCACTGGCCCTGTAAGGAAATGCTGGAGGGGTGGGATTGTTCAGCCTGAGCCAAGGTGGCTTCAGGAGACCCAGCAGCTCCTGGTGCCAACAGGGAGGTGACTGAAGAGGAGCAGGGCTCTTCACAGCAATGAAGGACAGGAAGATGGGAACCAGCAGGTATATTTTGAAAGAACAGAAGTTAAAAGCAATGTGCAGGTTTGGGCTGGGATAGGTTAATTTTCTTCACGGTAGCTGGCAGGGGCTGTGTTTTGAACGTGTACTGGAAACAGTGTTGATACCACAGAGATGTTTTCCTTACTGCTGAGCAGGGCTTGCACAGGGTCAAGGCCTTTTCTTCCTCTCACCCCACCCCACCATCAAGGAGGCTGAGGGTGCATAAGGAGTTGGGAAGGGACAGAGCCAGGACATCTGACTTCAACTGCCGAAAGGAATATTCCAGACCATATAGCATCATGCTCAGCAATAAAACCATGAATGGCGGTTGGCAGGGAGGCAGCTGCTCAGGGACTTGACTGTGCATTGGTTTGTGGGTGATGAGCAACTGTTTTTATTTTCATACCTAATTTTTTTTCTTGTGCTTTATTTTACTCTTTCTTTGATGTTTTGGTGTTTGGGTCTTTTTTCCTTACAATTAAAAAACCAAAACAACTTTATAATTATTGAACTGGTTTTATCTGAGCATATTAGTTCCTTTCTCACTCTTACTATTCAGATTCTTTCCCCCATCCCACTGTGGGGAGTGAGCAAGCAACTGTGCAGTGCTTATTTGCTGGCTGGGGTTAAACCACAACAACTGGATAGAAGTTTTTCCTTATGAGGACATTCAAGCAGAGGCACGGGTTGTCCAGAGAGGTGATGCACTCTCCATCTTTGAGGGTTTTCAAGTCTTAACTGAAAGAAGCCCTTATCAGCCTGGTCTGACCTCAGAGCTGACTCTGCTGGGAGAGAAAGTTGGACCAGAGCCCTCCTATGGTCCCCCCTGCTTAAATTATATTGCAGTCCTGTGATTCTGTGATCCTTCATGTCCATCCTCTTAAAAATGTGTACCTCCAGTCCATTAAAATTCTGGGCAGACATTACAACAACAGCTCCGCTTCTGTCCTGAAACACGTGCAGAACCACCTCTTGCTGTACCTTACCTTGCACCTGCCTGAGGTCCGATCTCAGCCCTGCAGCTGCCCTTCAGCAAGTTGGCTGAAACAGATATCTCTGGACGCTGAGTGGGAGAAGCTTAGTCATCCCTCCTTATAGTAGTTCTTGGTTAAAAAAACCCCGAACAAATAAAGGAACAAACAGAACACTGCACCTTTATCTTACTGTCATATATGCACACAGGTAAAAAATGATTGATGAGAGCCCTTTTATCCCTCCATTAAGAAGCTTAAATGGGAATCTGGGCTATCTGCCTTGAAGACACACATGTAGATACACTTCCATAAGGTATTCTAGAAGGTGTAATAAACCCCCTTGTAAGCAGTATGTGAGTTGACATTTGTATCTGATTGTGTTCCCATTTTCTCTCATGCATAGCTCTGGCCATGGCTAAAGACTTTGATTCCCAGACCAAATGCATTGTTCATAATGTTTTATGAGACTAGAATCTTCAAATTTCTTCAAACTCATAGTTTAGGATTGGAAAAAAAACCAGAATGTATGGAAAAACACCCCAAAAGTATTGAATTATATAAGCATACACTGACATTTCTTTATCTTCACAAAATTAATACCACAGGAATAGATAGAAAATTGCAACATTACTGCATGAAGAAGGATGTCCCTCAAACTAGGATGAAATAACTCCTGTGTTGGGGCTGTGTGTCAGTGAAAGGACTGAAAATTACATCTTCACAATGAATATAGGCACTAATTACTTAGAAAACTGTGAATTTTCATGCTATATGTTCTTAAAATGTAAGCAGGTGCTCATGTTTGCACCAGCACTGGCACTGAATAAGAGTCACAGAATCATAGTCATAGAAAGTCAATCATACCCTGGGCTGCATCAGAAGTAGTGTGGCCAGCAGTTCGAGGCAGATGATTCTGCCCCTCTACTCCTCTCTCATAAGATCCCACCTTAAGTGCTGCATCCAGGTCCGTACCTCTGGACGTGGGCCTGTTGGAGCAAGTCCAAAGGAAGGCCATGAAGATAATTAGAGGTCTGGAGCAACTTTCCTGTGAACACAGCCTGAGAGAGTTGTTCAGTTTAGAGAAAAGAAGCCTCTGGGTAGACCTTAGAGCAGCCTTCAAGTGCCTAAAGGGAGCCTACAGGAAAGAAAAGGAGAGACAGTTTATCATGGAGTGCAGTGATAGGACAAGAGTTAATGGTTTTAAACTGGAAGAGTTGATCTAGATTAGGGTTGGGGAGAAATTCTTCCACTGGTGAGGCAGTGGAACAAGTTTCACAGAGAAGTTGTTGCCCATCCCTGGAAATGGTCAAGGCCAGGTTGGATGAGGCTTTGACCAGCCTGTCCCTACTTAGGACAGAGGGTTTGGAATGAAATGAACGTTAAGGTACTTTCCAACCCAAACCATTCTATGGTTCTATGATAATCATAGAATCATAGAATTGTTAGTTTAGAAAGGATCATTATGTCCAAGCTTTAGCCCAGCTCTTCCAAATGCACCAAAAAAGCATGTTCCTAAGTGCCATATCCACAGAATTTTTGAACACTTCTAGGGGCAGTGATTTCACCACATCTCTGGCCAGTCTCTTCCAATGCATGACCACCCTTTCAGTGACAAAATTTTTCCTAATAACCAAACTAAAACTTCCTTGACACAACTTGAGGCTATTTCCTCTCCTCCTGTCACTTGTTACTTTGGAGAAGAGATCAACCCCCATCTGGCTACACTCCTTTCAGGCAGTTGTAGGGAGTGAGAAGGTCCCCCATGCGCCTTCCTTTCTCCAGGCTAAACACCTCCAGCTCCCTCAGCTGCTCCTCATGGGAACTGTGTTCAAGACACTGCACCGGTTTTGCTGCTTTGCTTTGGACACACTCCAGCACCTCTATGTCTTGCACTCACAGCGTTGTTTAATTTCTTCTTGTTAATTTGCACTTGTGTTCCCTTTTTCACTTCCAGTCGGCTTCCCCGGGGAGCGCAGCTTTGCTGTGGGTGGCCGGGAGCAAAGGAACCGAGGGTTGCTCCCTCCATTGCCACCACAAGAGGTCCTCCCATCCCCGCCAGCTGAAGCTGCCGGCCGGGCTGTGGCTGGAGCGCCAGGAACAGCAGCCGCGGCCGTCCTGAGAAAGCCACTTCTTCAAACTTGGGTGCCTAAAATGCAGCACCTGGCTATGAAATTTATTTATGGGGTTTTTTCCCCCCCACAATGGATGTGTTGGTATTGGGAATAAGAACAGGAATAGTAAGATCCAGCAGAGAGCAGAGTCTGCTCATAATTTATCCACCAAAGTGCGTAATGGTGTTTGCTGTTCTTTTTCGTAAGAAGGTACTTAAAATAATGGTATTTTCAAATTTCTGCCTCGTAGTCTCATCCTTGCAGTTATACGTGCCTGTGTTGAAAGACTGGAGTTATAGGTGTTGTTCATTTAATAGAGTAGGAGTTATTCTTTAGAAAAAAGAACAAAATAAACTAATAAAACTAGAAGTAGGAGAAAAAAATACATTGACTAAATATTAGTAATAATTTGGAAAAACATTCTGTCTCTCAAATAAACCCCATTATTGTCTCTTCTCTGCAAAGCTACTTTTGAAATTATAGTGGGGGTGCAAATATTTCGATGCCGGAGGGGCCGCTAGCAAACAGATGTGCATTAAACCTTTTCACACATCACTTGTCACTAAATCATATTCGGAGCTGCATTTTGGTAGGCATCGAGATGACTTCAGGCAGGGGTGTGCTCCAGCAGAATTGTGAATGGGAATAAAGGTCCCTGGTAGTGAAAGTGACACATATCTCACAATATTCATCAACATGAAAGGCAGGTGCAGGGAGCAGCAAATTAGCCCTCCCGTTAGGTTTGGTCAATGCTGCATCATGATGGTTGTCACTCGTTTTTTAAAAAATTAATTAAAAGTCATGTGAGAGACCGACTCATTACAAATTAATTGCTATTGCAAAAGGTAGTGTTGAGGAACAGATTGGCCTAGTTGTACAATTAGAAAGAACCAGGGGCTAAATTTGGTGAGATTGTACCCTAGCCTTAATCCAACAAAGCATGCATTTAATTTTAAGTTCGTAAGCAATTTTTTGGCATCGGTGTGTTTATTCTCATGTTTGAAATTATACACCTGTTAAAATGCCATTCAGGACTGGACCTCTCCCTTCAATACCCTCAGAATGTTCACACAATGGTGTCTTTGTACTGTCTGAAAATCTTGTTCCTCAGCTTCCTTTGCCTGCAGTGGTAATGCCTCATATGAGAAACAGATCATTTGGGGCCTGGTCCTACCATGAGCTCCACTTAGGCAGATGTCAAAGCCATGAAGAGTCTTTACAGCCCAAGCCTCTTAAAGCCTATTTTCACTAACTGCAGTGATGAATCCAGTTTCCTGTTGCATTCTTTCCCAGTCAAACTTAGTTTGGAAATATGACAAAACAACTTCAGGTAATTCAAGATCCTTGCTGCATCAGGGGAACAGCTTTAGCTTGCACAAAAGTTAGGTAATGTCTTGTCTTGAAAAAATGCCCTATTCATTTACAGCCTCCAAATTCTGTCAGTGACTTATGATTAGGACACTGTAAGAATACAGTCCAGTAGACTTAAATATCTGTTTACCTAAGCTCCCTAAAAGTCTTGCTTAATTATCAGATAAAAAATATTCCATAAGTATATAGCACTGTTACCAAGCGAAACTGGGGAATGAGGCTGTGTTGGAATGTGTGGTGCCTCAGTACAAACCTCAGTGAGGTAGTGCAACACACAAAGCTCAGTGCACGTGTTTGCATGCACCAGTCATAAACACTCAAGCTTTAGCACTGGATGACCCAGGGGGAAATGCAGTAACCTTGTAAGTGGCTGATTAAAAGGGAAAAATGTTATCCTGTCGTTAAAGAGTGACTGAAGAGAGAAATAAGACCAAAGACATGGACTGAAAGAATTTAAATTACTTTCTCATGCTAAGTATGTCAGGCATTTGGACAGTGGCAATCTCTGCAAAGCTACTGTGTGGTGAGCCAGGAATCAAGTTCACCGCAGAACTGTCACCATGGAGGAGTGGGTGAGGAGTGCCCTTCCCAAAAGGCACCAGCACACAGGTTGCATGGACTTGTGTCGGAGCTCAGTCACACAGGAAGTTAGAAGCTTTACAAAGTGCCAGGCTGATGCCTTACAGTAATGCCTTCAGCCACAGCATCAGCTTTTTGTCTGGATATCAAAGAGACAAGAAAAATATTTGTGTGCATGTGTATTCCTACAGGCATTATATTCCACTTAGAGAAAATAGAATCTGACCCTTAAAAGGGGCTGCTGCAGAGATTAGAGCACAAATTTCAGAAGCAGTTGCCTTACGTGTGACAGCTTTGTACTTAAACACTTAATTTAAAGTTCTGAAATTTTTGTTTAGTGGGTATTTCTAACGTGAATGAAAAGTGCAAGAGAATGCTTATATACAAACACAGATTGGAGTTTTGAAGCCTAGTCTCTTCTAAAAATCTTAGCAATTGTGTGGAAAGAACTTGAACAAACCCATATGTTTGCATCAGTTTTGAAGAAAGAAAACATATGAAAACCTTCTTTTTAGGGCACACATTTCTACTTATTATTAAACTATTTATGATCGCATCTATTTGTATAGAAGGGCTTTTTTCATATTTTTTTCGTATTTCGGTGTCTTACTTTATGATGGTTGGTACCAGAATTACTATAGAAATGGAGAATCTGTATTGTATAAAATATATATATCAGTAAAAATTCATGCATGGAAGCACATGAAATATGTAAATAGATACAGAGGGCATGACTAAAGTCTCAGTAGCAGAGTGCATGCTACACAGTTA
Source organism: Mystacornis crossleyi (assembly GCA_013400655.1). Taxonomy (NCBI): domain Eukaryota; kingdom Metazoa; phylum Chordata; class Aves; order Passeriformes; family Timaliidae; genus Mystacornis; species Mystacornis crossleyi. The sequence continues at coordinate 7,573 of VYZQ01010997.1, forward strand.
TCACCACTGCAGTTGCTCTTGGGTGTCATGTTTTTCACCCATCACTTAATTTCCTCTTTGTTTTTTCTTCTCTTCCATAACATGGAAGCAGTGGTTCCAAGATGCAGTTGCTGCCATGGGGTGCAGAAAGTGCCTTCTGTCCTTTCTCTTCACCTTCTGCACAACTTTGACTTTACATTAGGGAGTGACCCTCCTGCTGCTTCATGTGCTGAAGTGTAGGACTGACTTCTCAAAAACAGACATTTCCAGAAATGCCACATTATCTGCAAAAACTCCCAAGTCCCTGAATATGGTTTTTTATGTCATTGATATTAATTCGAATCTCATCACTGCAGTACAAATTACAGCTGAATTTGGCCTTTGCTGGCTTTGAAGCAGTAAGGGAAAACATGTGTGTAATCACTAACATCTGTGAATTTGCACATTTTGAGGCATGCTTTTAAATTAAACGAATGTGCTCTCTGAAGATCTTATTAGTAGAGTAGGCATAAATCCTACAGCTATATTGAAGTCTGAGGTGCAAATAATAGTACAGCTTTGTCTTGAAATGCTCACAAGAGTTTTCATAAAATATTCTACATCAGGCAGTAGCTTTGTCATAAAAACATTCAGAAAAACCTACATACCATTGTTCTGAGAGTAGGACAGATCAGGAATAAATACATAAAGACAGTGTGTTTAGGAAGAAGTAATAAAGACCATATTTGGATAATATAGACCAGATTACCTCTATTCATATACTTCATCTTGCTTATGTCCTTAAATGGTTGCTGCTACTGTAGCACTCTGGCCAGAGGTAGGATTCTGAGTTTGAAGTGCAACTTCATTTTCTTCTTTAATACATTCAAAATGTTTTAACACATCTAGGAGTTCACTAGTAACTCACCTGTGATGTACCAGATATTTTATTTTTTTTAAATAATCATCACACATTTGAAAATGCCTTATGGATCTGCTCTGTGCCTCTGCGCATTGAAAAGTGGGCCTGCACAGAAGTTGTTTCCAGAATACCCAGAAAATGGCTCTGGACAATAGTGGAAATATTCCAACCATTTCCCCATCATCCTATTTAAAGCTGCACCCACACACTGAGAACGATTTAAACATTTTAATCCTGTTAAATGTTTGGACCCACAGAGGACATATTTGGACCTAAGCACTGGAGTTACCTTTGTAAAAGTTACAGGGTTTTATTTTTCATTTTTGTGGCTCTGCCTGAAGCACAACTAGCTGCCAAGGTGCTCCACCATCTGCATCCAGCTCCCTGACTGGCCAGGCCAGGCACCTCTTGGAGTTCATTGTAGCTTTAGCCTGGCTCACATACCCAGATGTCCTTGCTATGAAAACCAGGTATCTGAGGTGAGATGGCTGACATGCACATGGGCTCACCCCAAAATGTGATCCAGACATGGCCTTTGTGCACATTCTGAGTCAGAAACTCAGATGTTTCCCAGGCTGTGGTGTCTAGACATAGGCTTAATGCTTCTGGGACAACAATTTGCCTTTTCCTGTACATAGGTTTCTCATCTGCATAGTGGAGGTGAAATGGTGCTGAGTTGCTTGCTGTCAGGGGTAAGAATGGTCTCCTGAGATCCCTGTTGAGAGTTAAGACATGCAAACCCTAATTTCTGTTTAGATCTCCAGCCAGTATTATAATTAATACATGCACAATCATTTGCTGTAAAGTGCTAGGGCATCTATATAGAGCATATCACATTTCATACTATGACAAATCAAAAGGGCAGATTAAATTGAAGTTTGATCTCTCAAGGATATTTAATGTGTGCTTCTCTGCTACAACTTGATGCTGGTGATGACTGTGGTGATGCCACATATCACATAAATGCAGTATGCTTCTAAAAAAATGTCACACCACCTGCTCTCATCCAGCCTTTCTTTTTTTAACTAAAGCAACTGCAAGTGAAATGCAGACTTTCAAGCCAAAGAAACTCTTCAGCCAGCATCCAATTTCAAAGGGTTCATATTAAAATTGTATGAAGAGAAATCCAACAGGAATAACTCTGGGAATTCAAAAGCACAAAACCTGGCAGTTTCAAATTCCATCCTAGAAGACGACCTATTTTTAGAGACAAATGAAAAGTTCTGCTTCACTTTAAAACTGTCCTATTTCTGGAGCCCCAGCCAGCTGCCCTCTCAATAAAAATGAGTAATAATAATAACAAGTACAACATGTGAATAGCAGCCTTCTCACAAGGGCTTGCAGCTTCAGAAAAAGCATTGCTGACAGTCACTGCAGGGATTGCATCCATGGCCACACTCACCATAAGTGAAGGTAACTTAAACTTTTGGGAGTAAATTTTGTTAGGAATTATTCTAGGTAAATAAATGAAATGCAAGCTGTCAGGAAAAGTGTGCATCTGGACACCTGTTTTTCATTTATAACATTGGATTAGGTTCATCTCATCCTGAAGGCAGGAAAAGCATAATCTGAATCCATCTGTGAAAAACTGAATAAATGATAACTTATGCAAGAATGCAGAAAATCCCTTTCAACTAGAAGTAAACAAAATGGGTCACTGGTAATTAAATTATTGATTAACTTGGCCTGCCACCCATTCCACAATGCTAACTGATGTTTATGCATTTAGACAACACATCTCAGCACACTTCTGAATACAGGAGCCCTGACTGTTTGAACGGGTAGTAGCCTCCCAGTTAATGTATTAATACTGTTTTTAAAGCTCAGTACTTTCGGGCCCAGAGGGAAAAAGAACAAAAAATGGTGAGTTTTCATTCTGTAAAACAGGAGGACTCTGTGATTATCCAAAGTATGAAGTCTTTTCTACCAGCAAATTTTCTAACAAAACTACTTTGGCTTCACATTCATAAGGGCTTCATTGCAGCTGAACCAATGATATACATATAAAAGAAGATGCAAGTGTGAGTGCCAGGCTGCCACACACACGTGCATGCACACACTCACATACACGCACAAAGGTGTGTGGCAATTTTTCATCCTTCTCTGTATGAACATCCCATAGCTATTGCCTTCAGCTAACATTCAGCACCCATATTATGCTGATGTCCCTAATTCATGGCTGATGAATGTGCTTTCAACCAGTAAGTTTGGCAAAACTAAGTAAATACACATATAAATACTTCTAAATTAGTATCGGTTTTGCCCAAAAGTATAATAAATTATGGTCGTACAACAGTGAAGAAGTAGAATATCACAGTTGCTACATCACCCTAATGATTTTTTCAACAAAGGGTTACAGCTTTCAAGTAAAAAGTCATTGTCATAAAAGATGACACAATTGTCTCCAAAAAAACCAAAATTAAGGTAAATCCATCTTTCTGCAATTAAATATGTATTTCCTTAAACAGTTGCATTTCTGAAGAAAACATTAATTCTCTTTGTGCACAGATATAGCCTCAAATAAATAAAAAGGACGAATCTGAAATTAACTCTGTCTCAGGTGAAATGAGGACAGCCTTTGTTTCCGTGTGTTTGCACCTAAGTTAGTCCTTTTTTTACTCGCTAGTTCCTGTAGTATTACTTGTCAGTCCAGCCACTCATTTTCATTACAGAAATCTAAACTGTGAAACAAGAGCAATCTAATAGTTAATCAGGTACTATACAAATAGAGGCATTTGTATCAGGGCCTTAAGGGCACTGGCTGATTTAAGACTGGAGTTTTATCTTGCACATCATATCATCTAGTGTAAAATTTGAATATAAATATGAGTGGAGACATTTAGGTAAGCAATACCAAAGCAACTTCAGCAGCATCTCCAGTGTCTGGGTTTTGTAAATCATCTGCATTTAAGGATACTTCTTTCTTTACTTATTTATTCATTATACCCTAATGTTATCTAGGCTTACCCATTTTGAGGTCCTTATTCCAATTCCTTTTTTGTGAACATATCAAGATGAGAAGCCAAATACAACTTCTGACAAGAATAACTTGGCAAGGCTGTTCTCAGAGAGACACCCTTAGATGGGTTCATTATTTCATCCTAAGCAAAATTTGCAGCTGTTAGGTGCTGACTGAAGACCTTCCAAATTTTTCCTTTTTTGTTGTGGATCTTTAGATATCATTGGTTTTGTATATATCTGCCCAACATGTCTTGACAGCTACTTGATCTCATATTATCTGATAAGAAAATGTAGAATAATTTACTGTTATTAATTATAAACTCTCTTAAGTGCTACTTTGCAAACGCAGAAGAAGCAAAGCGTACTCATAGGCAAAGTGTACTCACATAAAGTGAGCAGCATATGAGTATGTCCTGACAAGTTTACCATCTAAGTTTTGCCTTTATTCCCAGGAAAAACTCTTTTCCTTATGACTTCACTCCAGCTGGGCCTGGGGAAGGAAAGATAAAAGGGTGCTGGGCTCTGCTGTACATGCTCTGCTCAGCCATAGGCACCTCTCTGAACTCCCTCAAACCATGCAGGCAACCTGGCTGTCGAGCACTCTGCCTCGTGGTGTCATGCTTCCCAGCATCCACAGGGCTGGGCGCACCCTGGTCTAGCTGTAATAATAAAAGGGCTGGAATAAAATTTTAAATAGAAGTAGCTATGTAAAAAATCAATAGTTTGCCACTCTTTCTATAGCTGCACAGACGCTTGTGGGCATGTCTGTGTACTTGCTATCAATGGTTGCATATCTGCCAAACCCATCTCCCAAGCCTGGCAGATCTTCAAGGCATCTGTATTAACAGAATCCTGAGTTTAGGGGAATAAATTTTTCTGAGAAGTATTAAATATCTCATACTACACCGGCATGTTTGCATGGATGTCAGTCCTGAGCTGGCCCCTGTCTGGCAGGTTCAAAATGCAAGTGCCCATGCCTGCTCATACAGACACAGCACAAGGTCTGTGTTTTTCTGCTCTCTGTATATATGCATATACATTCCTTCCCAGTCCCTCAGAACTATTCTTCCAATTAATTTAACATCTCTAGCTCTAAGATAAAGCCTTAGCTTTTTTCTTTCTCATTAAACCAAATTCCCTCATGATGAATATGGATATAGACCTGCAAACCATTATTTCTTTCTCTAGTCTTTATGGATGAAATTCAGCTGTGGCACAGACGGCTGTATATATCATCTTGTCCTAGATGAAAAGATTGCAGAAAAAGGGGCTGCAGGATTTTCTATCCAAAGTAGCTCAAACCCTTAGAAGAACATTCTCAGCTCCACTGCTTATGGTGCTACAGCCTCCAGCAGTTGCTTTGGGGGGGGTTGCTGCTGTGAAGCCAGGGATCCCCACAGCTATTCAGTTTGCCTGGCAGCAAGACATGAAGGTCTAAGTCTGCAGATGCTAAACCACAGGCTGCTCTCCCCTAAACTCTTTGTGCTGCACCTCTAATACTGCTGCAGGAATTTTTGCAATCTATCTGCTCCTGTCACATCATTCCTTAGACTTCAGTAACAGCGCTCACAGGAGCAGAAGCCTACAAAACAAAAAAAAACAGTTATCAGGAGCTTTTATGATCTAATATTTCAATCTCTTCATGGATTAAGCTAACTGAATGGAAGTAAAAATTGTCTTTGCTGCAATGC